>CM035406.1:240593405-240728405 GCA_020310875.1 Ceratopteris richardii | reverse complement strand
CCTAATCTTAAATATCTAGACCTAAAATATGTATATTTTTGTACACAGGTGCATATACATGTATATATGTATTATATGTGCATGTCTATGTATGCGTAAATAGCGTAAAAACCCTAATCCTGTTTTTATATATTTGATGTAAAAAAAACTTCAAAATCAAAAATTTATATATTTAATTAAAACACTAGCTTATGTGTGTGTATATGTATGTGTGTATATGTGTGTGTGTATGTGTATGTATGCATATGTGTATATATGGGTGTGTATGTATGTGTGTATGCATGTGTGTGTGTGTATGTGTGTATATGTATGCTCTATTTTGCTATGTGTATGTATGCATGTGTGTATATGTGTATGTGTGTGTATGTATGCATGCATGTGTGTATATGTGTATGTGTGTGTATGTATGCATGCATGTGTGTATATGTGTGTATGTATATGTGTGTATGTATGTGTGTGCATGTATGTGTATATGTGTGTGTGTATGTGTATGTATGCATATGTGTATATATGTGTGTGTATGTATGTGTGTTTGCATGTGTGTGTATGTATGCATGTATGTATATTTGTATGTGTGTGTATGCATGCATGTGTGCATGTAAGCATGCATGTGTGTGTATGTAAGCATGCATGTGTGTACATGTATGTGTGTATGTATGCATGTGTAAATGTGTAGATGTGTGTGTGTATGTATGCTCTATTTTCGTATGTGTATGTATGCATGTTTGTATATGTGTATGTATGCATGTGTAAATGTGTAGATGTGTGTGTGTATGCTCTATTTTCCTATCTCTATCTTCCTTTCTTTTCATCATTCTTTATCTCTCACTCTCTCTCTCTTTATCTCTCTCTCTCTCTCTCTCTCTCTCTCTCTTTCCCTCTCTCTCTCTCATCTCTCTATCTCTCTCCCCCTCTCTCTCTCCCCCTCTCTCTCTCATCCCTCTCTCTCTTTCTCTCTCTTTCTCTTTCTCTCTCTATCAATAGACAATAAAACAATCACTTACAAGTATGTCCCTCTTTTGGATCGTTGTCGTCAAAGCGTAATGTATGTTGTCTATCGTCGAATTCCAAACAATCGACGCCAAAGAACTTCTGCAAAATAAAAAAGAAGAGAAATTATAAGACCTAAAGCATAGAGAAAGACAAATGCTAACAATACACGCACTACTTACCAAGATCTCAGATCTAAACCGATGGAGAGTGTGTGTGTAGAGAGAGATCTATGTGTGTGTGTGTGCACAAGACAATGTAGTTCGTAATTCGCTTCGCACACGTGTTAAAAGGGGACTTCCGCCACGTCCGCTTTTAATCTCTTTCGGGTTCTTGGGGATGGTAGGGGTCTGACAATGCAGAGGCCCTTTATCTAATTTTCCCAAATCAAATTAAGCAGCACGCTACTATCCAGTATAACTTCTTCTACACCATATTACTGTTCGTATTTCAGTTATTCCTTACACTGTATTTAACGCACGAATTAATGATCACAGTCGCACAGACTTATTAACGTGAACATAACATTACTGTGTTAATAAAGAATTACTGTGAGTCAACAAAGACAGAGTGACAGTACTCAGAATATCTGTAATCTGCACACCACGTCTCCACAAGGTCGCAAATCGCCCAGACAGACAGTCTGGCGATCTCGTCTCCTCTACTACCGGAGAACCCCGTAATGTCTCTTCATTAATAGGTAAAAGGGTTACATCACTTCGCTACGACCTTTCAGTACGTGCGGTATAAAATTACAATGTGCCAATTCGGCAGCCTAACACTAGCACACACGGTGGATGCGAACCCGCAGAGAAAAGAAAACTAAGGCTCATCTACAATGCCTTGTATATACACAGCTCGGGCTAATTTAAAGGATCTAGTGATTTTCTGTTTTAATGAATCTAGCATCAGCTTTAATGTTTCCGGCTCCACCAAGTGTGCGTCAGTTTGGACTGAACTTCCCGCAATGACCTGACTCATCAAAAGATCTGCCTGTGTCTGCAAAAATGCTTCTTGTAAGTAAAAGTCATTAGCTAAGGCAACATCTCTCTGCTGCTTGATATCTGCAATTTGAGCATCAATACGTGATTATTTCGGCTTGAAATCCCAACTGTTTTTCTCTACGTTCCAGTTCTTCAGATTGAAAATGCATTGTTTTATAATACGCTTCTCTTTCCTTCTGCACACCTTCCAGTTCCTTCTTCAATTTGAGATATTTACCAAGCTCTTCCTGTAATTCTTGATCTCGCCAGAACAATGTTTCAGTGGTATTATGGAGCTCTTCTTCCGCTTTAAGCACATTAGCGGCCAGAGATTGAGATGCTTCTTCTAAGATGCTATAGGCCTCGCATGTACTATGAAGTTCAGTGCCTAACGCTGTCATCGCATCTGTCTTGTCAATGATTTCCTGCTTTAGCGTAGTAATTTCTGTATCCTTTTGACCTACCAAAATGTCCCTCTATGCGAGTTGATCTTGAAGTTATTGAACCTGTAACTGCAGGGCATGATTTTCCGCTTTCACCACATTAGTCTCTTCTTGCAATGGAGCAATATCGGCTTCTAAGACACCCACTTTGTGCTGTAATTCTTGTCTGATAGTGTCAGTTGCCATCTTCAATTGCATAGGTAACTGCTGAGAAAATTGGATCAAAAGTCGACCCATCGATTCAAGTTCATGAAACATCGGGGTCGGAGAAAGAAAGGCAAGAATGGGTTGGGATGTAGAAGCGGAGCACAGATGAGGGGAGGGTGGTGGAGAGTAATCGGGAGAAGAAAATGAAGTAGTGGGGACCTCAAGAACAATAGACGCAACTGGGACAATGGGCTCAACAATGTTCATGGGTGGAGGAAGTGGAATAATAAAATGAGGCCGGTGGTATTCTGCTGTGATGCCTCAACCTTGTCGATTACGGCGTCAATGATAGCAAACACGTCGTTAAGAATTTCAACAGCAATATCCTTCACAGAGTCATGATTCTGCTGATGAGAATCCACCCGAGAAGAAACTTCATCGGAGTCATCCAGGTTGGCATCGTGCTCCTGCTTCTTATTTGGAGAAGACGGACTAGAAGACTCAACGTGAATAACCCAGATCATCCGCTACGTTCTTACTGGCTTTCAGCCATTCCAAGTCTTCTATAAATCCTCCAACTTTATGCTCTAATTGCAGAGCCATCGCAATAACAGCATCCAGTGTCATTGCACCCACACAGCGGATGATCATGATTTGTTTAAGCTGCGGATTCAGTCCGTTAATGAACCATTGGGTTATAACATCGTTCGGTAGATTAGCATGTGCCGGAGGCAGCTGCCTTAAGTGAGTTCGAAACAATGTTGCGTATTCTTGAACGGTCTGATGCGGTTTCTGCCGATTGTTCTGCAAATAGTCAAAGATTTCGGCAGGATTTTTCTTCAACTGGAACCTCTGTAAAAGCGCATCCCTCACAGCATCATAGTTAACGAAATGATTAATATCATACTCTGTTAGCCACCTCGCTGCTTCATTGACCAATGTAGCCTGGAATACGATGGCCTTGTACACTGGGTCGGGTGGGTGGTTTAATACTGCATAACTGATCTCAAAGGTGCGCACATGTGCATCAGGGTCGTCACCCGAAAATCCACCAAGCTTTGTGTAAGTCACTCCTATTGGAACCGGTCAAACTGGTATAATTGGTTGCGGCTTCTGTTGTTGCTGAAATTGCGGTTGCGACTGTGGGGGTGTCTGCTGCTGAGACTGTGAACCACTCATGTTGCTATTATGAGTAGTATTGTTGTTATCTGTAGGGTGAGGAGGTGTCTCTGGTCCTTCAGAATCTATATTACCAGACGGCTCACCTTCCATCTCGAAAATAACGTTGACTCTCTTGCTTATCTCCAAATCAAATAACCTGTCCTCAGCTTTGGTATCGAAACTAGAGAGGCTTGCACCGAACAGTGGTGAACGTAACAAGGATCCACCAGGTAGTACTGCGGTGTCACCGAAAAACTTCAGACTCCCACTAAATGGCACCGAACTCCCACCGGAACTTGTCGAACTTTCACCGCACTAGGTTGTCTTTTCATCGGAAACAGTCTCACTTGGTAACACAACATTATCACCGAAAATAGTCAAATTCTGACCAGATAATGTCAAACCAACTGCGCATTGTGTCTCTGTACACTCAGAAGTCACTGTACCTGCTTCAAAAAGTACCGGAATCACACCGGAATCTACCGAAATATCATCATGGGTCACTGCATTGGTACCGGAATCACTGCTAACTGGCTCCGATCCTTCAACAACTGGGCTTAAATGGCCTGCACTTCTACCACCTGGGGGTGTCCCTAATAGATTTGGAACTGCCCAGGGATGCTGGTCTCTCCTATACTTCGGATAAGAATTGCTGGACCGAGTAACCGGCATATATCACCTCTGCACCGCTTGCCTTACGTACTGCTCTACCTTACTGATTATTCTCAATCTATTGCCATCTTCCCAGAGACGACGCCAGTGTTAAAAGGGGACTTCTGCCACGTCCGCTTTTAATCTCTTTCGAGTTCTTGGGGATGGTAGGGGTCTGACAATGCAGAGGCCCTTTATCTGATTTTCCCAACTTAGCTATCAAATTAAGTAGCACGCTACTATCCGGTATAACTTCTTCTACACCGTATTATTGTTCGTATTTCGGTTATTCCTTACACCATATTTAACGCACGAATTAATGATCACAGTCGCACAGACTTATTAACGTGAACATAACATTACTGTGTTAATAAAGAATTACTGTGAGTCAACAAAGACAAAGTGACAGTACTCAGAATATCTGTAATCTGCACTACAACGTCTCCACAAGGTCGCAAATCGCCCAGACAGACAGTCTGGCGATCCCGTCTCCTCTACTACCGAAGAACCCCGTAATGTCTCTTCATTAATAGGTAAAAGGGTTACATCACTTCGCTACGACCTTTCAGTACGTGCGGTATATGAAAAATATAAAATTACAATGTGCCAATCCGGCAGCCTAACACACGCAATTTCGACAAAAGACAAACAGTACTCAAACACGCGCAAAAAAGTGAAGTTTTGCTCTCGGGTTCCCGATATGTTTAAAACTCTGCCTCGGTATGGGCACTGGTATGGACGTCAGTATGGGTGTTGGTAACTCCCAATAAATTACCGACGCTTATACCGACTTTTATACTGACGCTTATACCGACGGCTGCGGAGCACACCGATGATCCATTTAAAATGGTCATACCGACGATCACTTGACCGTCAGTATAAGTGGCGTCGGTATGCCCCTCATATGTTGTAGTGTATATATATATATATATATATATATATATATATATATATATATATATATATATATATATATATATATATATATATATATATATATATACACACACACACACTACAACAGATGAGGGGCATACCGACGCCGCTTATAAAATATATCGACGATCATACCGACGGTCACTTGACCGTCGGTATAAACGGCGTCGGTATGCCCCTCATCTGTTGTAGTGTGTGTATATATATATATATATATATATATATATATATATATATATATATATATATATATATATATATATATATATATATATTTTTGTGTGTGTGTGTGTGTGTATGTATATATATAATTTGTCAATGGAAGTAGCATGTGGGTGAAATACTTTGTGTAGTTGTAAACTGTGATGTCGGAATGGCTCGTGTGGAGAAGGATGTTCTATGGTACATCAATGACACATGAGAGAGTAAAATATTTGATCACCATATCTTGCACAGAGGAGACGTGGAAGAATTTTAGTGCTTCGCTTTCTAAAACTCTCGGATC
This sequence comes from Ceratopteris richardii, assembly GCA_020310875.1. Classification (NCBI taxonomy): domain Eukaryota; kingdom Viridiplantae; phylum Streptophyta; class Polypodiopsida; order Polypodiales; family Pteridaceae; genus Ceratopteris; species Ceratopteris richardii. The sequence continues at coordinate 240,722,589 of CM035406.1, read as the reverse complement.
AGTCTATATCTCTATCTCCTTCAACATAGAAAAGATGCATTTGTGCTTGAAAACAAATGGAGAGAGTAGCACTACACCTCTTGATTTCTCTTTGTCTAAAGCTGTGGGAAGAGGTTGTCTTGGCTCTGTCCTCATGCTATTGCTTTTGTTGCAAAGAACTCATCAAGCTTGTAAGCCGACAGACAAGAGCTACATAATTCTCTCTCTCTCTCTGTCTCTCTCTCTCTCTATTTGTGATAGGAAGTAGCCAAGTAGAATTGCTACTCTATTCGATGCACATAGGCTTTTTCTATCTCTGGCCCTCAGATGCAATGCATACTTAGTAGAGATGCGTAGCGAGTCCTTGAATTCATGCAGAAGGCCTATTGCTTCTGATTTCTATAAGGATGGTATGAGGCACTCAAATATAATGCTGGTCTGTAGAAGAGAATGGATAGCTTCTCTCACTCTCTCTCGAGAACTACAAGTGATAGAACTACAAACAATTGTACGCAAGAGAGAAGCGTGGCAACAAGCTGCAATTCTAGAGCAATTACAAGATCATATTCACCATGGATTTTTGGACATGATAGCAGTAGAAGTAGCAATGCCTTCTCTACGAAATTCCATATCACTTACAAGCAAAGTGAATGAGAGCCTCAACTTCCTTATGTCTTACTTGTTGTGGTAGAACCGCAACTCAGCCTTTCCTTGTGCATTTCTATAGCTATAGTGGAGAGTCTTAAGCTTTTGCTAAATATATTCTTCAGAGGCACAAGCTTACACTAGTTCTATCTTAGCCAACATTCAATGATGCTAAGTCAAGGTGTAAACTATGCCTCCCATAACGACTGAGTAGAGGCTTTGTTCGCCACTTTTAGAGGCTTGATTGAGCAATGAAGCATCATACTTAAGGTGGATTTTCTTCTATTCCGTGTTAAGATTTGTTGGCATTTGGATTAACCTAACAAATAAAAAGTATAAAAGGATAATGGTCATTAAGACCCATGTTGGAGTTAGATGTCTGCAGAAGCACGTGGACAGCACAAGGAAGAAGAAGAAGCTTGGAGCACAACACACAATACTGAATGTATTACTAGAGAATGTACAAAGATAAGTATCCCATTAGGGAAAAGCGTATATACAAGCCGGGAGAAAAAACCTCCTAAAGAGGGAAAAAAGTTCCCCTGGCGGTCCTAGAGTGTTCACACACATCACTACCTAAATATATCAACAAATCCCCCCTCGGAGTGACGCGGTGAACAAGTAGCTGGCACTCATGTATAAGGAAGTTCCAAGCTATGAGGAAATCACTTCACAAAAGGAAGTAAGCCCAAAGCTTTGCGGAAAGCTTCAAACTTCTCCCTAGGCAGAGCCTTCGTGAAAAGATCTGCAATGTTCTCCTGCGTGGGCACATATGCCAAGCTGATCTCCCAGTAGAGAACCTGTTAAACTTTATTGTTTAAATGAGTATCAAATTCTGGGTTCTTGGGATGGTTAGGGGTCTGTAAAACAGAGGCCCTGTTTGTATTTTCCCACTTATACAAATTTAGGTATATGAACTACTTCCCAGACTTAACGCATTGAATTATATTATCTATTTGCATATCACCACATTCTTCAATACACGACACTTAACTGCACAGTAAAATGATCTTTATCGCAATACATATATGCGCGCCGTGTCAAGTCACTGCAATGTTGATCACTTAATACTTCATCAATAACTTAATTAATCACCAAACTTAATTAGCAGAAGGATAGATAAAAGTACTCAGAATATGAAGAATATACGTTCCGATCCACTTCAGGCCTTCGCCCAGACTCACAGTCCGGCAACACTTACCCTCTGTTTCACGTACGCTTCCTTTATTAATCAAAGGTTACAACTAATGCGCTACACCCTTTCGGTATGCGTGTGACTTCTTAGGATTTCATATTACATTCCGGCAGCTCACACCAGCACGCACGGTGGACTCAAACCCGAAAAAGAAAATTACAAAATTCAGGGTTCATCTATGATAACCTGTACATACATGGAGCGAGCTAATTTAAACGTACGGGTGATCTTATGTTTTGAAGAAGTTAGCATATCTTGCAAAATTTGAGGCTCAACTAACTATGCATCAGTTCTAACCGAACTTGCAGCTATTATTTGGCTTATTAAGGACTCCGCCTGAGTCTGCAAAAATGTTTCTTGTAAGTAAAACTCGTTGGCTACAGCAACATCTCGGTGCAACTTTATTTCAGCGATCTCTGCATCAATTTGTGATAACCTGTCAGCCTGAACTCCTAGCTGCTTTTCTCTGTGCTCGAGTTCCTGAGATTGAAACTACATAGTCTTATAGAAATCTTCTCTTTCCTTTTGAATGGTTGTGACTTCCCTTTTTAACTAAAGAGTCTTGGAAATCTCCAAAGAAAGTTCTTGATCCCGTTGGAACAGCTGCTCAGTCACTTTATGTAATTCGGCTTCAGCTTTAAGGACATTGGCGGCAAGCGACTGTGAAGCTTCTTTGAGTATGCTGAGTTTGCCTTTGGTACAATGAAGCTTGTTGCCTATCACAGTCATGGCATCCTGCTTATCTGCAACCTCTTGCTTCAGTCCCTTAATCTCTGCATCTTGATTAGCAATAATAGAATCCTTTTTTGCCAATTGATCTTGTAGTCGCTGGATTTGGGCATGCAAAGAGTGATTATCGGCTTTCACCTCGAGTATTTCTTCCCCGAGGGGCACGATGTCAACTTCCAGGAGATCCACTTTGCTCTGCAACTCCTATCGAATGGTCTGTGTTGCCATCTTCAATTGGATGGGTAACTGCTGAGATAATTGAATGAGGAACTGGCCCATGGATGCCAATTCAGTAAACATAACCGGGGTGGGAAGAGAAGGGACACGCTGCGATGGTTGGGAAGATAAGAGATGTGGAGATGATGGTGGAGAGTAGTCGGGTGAAGAAGGAGTTTGGGTGAGATTTCACGGTTTGCAGTTGGAGGCGAAGAGGTAGAAGCATCACCAGTAGGAATAAGTGTGGTTGGAGGAGGAAGGGGAAGGAGAGGTTGTTGAACCAAGACAAGGCCTGTGTCATGTTGAAGTACTGACGATACAACAACTTCGATGATGGCCTCTTCAGCACTCTGTGGTTGCTTTAGCGTGTCGGCTTGATCATCGACTTCTTTGGAGGGTGATGAATGACAAACAACGACAACGGTGTCTTCAACTGTCTCCTGCATAGCCTCAGCATTCGGTTGTGTTGTTTCATCCCGCGATGAGAGTTCAGCTACGTCTTCCATAATAACAACTGTATCCTGCTGCTTACTAGGAGAAGACTGGGCAGATTCTACCTGTAAGGAAGTGGCTGTATCATGGAATACTTCAACTTCTTGAATAGCGGTGGTTTCCTTTACTTGACTTTGGGATGGGCTGAGGTGCGTGCGTTTGCATCGGAAGAAATGCAGAAGGTCTTCATCATCGTCATCCTCCAGCATCTATGTAGATTCCTTATGTAAGAGCAGAGGATTCGCGAGAGGTGGTTGCTTTGCTTGGATCACCGGAAGGACAAAGGTAAGAAGATGTGGCAATCTAGTCCTATGAATCTCATTCTTGGCTAACTGCTTTGAAACGGCTTGACATTCACGGTGAATGCATCGGAAAAAGAATGAAGTAAAATTAATAGATTCTTGGGAGGTAGTGTCGATCATTGAGTAGAACGGACGGGATATGCCGTAAGTACGTTTTTGGAGGTTGAGGGCAGCGACTAAAAACTACAGTGCAGTGTGTTCCGGTTTGGGTCGACATAGAATGGCAAACTCGTTAAACGAGTACCGAGGAAAGAGTTCCTTCATGGTCGCTAGTGGAAGGAGTGGTCCATCGACCAACCCCTCCTGAGAGAGACAAAACCCCTCGGTGACGGTACTAAGAGTAACTATGACACGGGGATTTAAGCATGCCAATGGCCAACATTGTTCTATAGCTGGCATAGCCACTATGGCCAAGATTATATGGGCAACAAATGGGTGACACTCCATTGAATGCCAAGGCAAGAGACCACGGATACGTAGATACTCGCTCACGTCTAGAGCGAGACTAGCACGGAAGGTAACGATATTCGCTAGAGCTTCCATAACGAAAGCAGAACATGCAAGAGCAAACACACACATGAACACAAGTCACACAAAGATCACAAGCACACAGGGGTGCAATAGCAAAAATCAACGTAAAGAACAAGATTAAGTAAGAACACGGTGTCGTCGAGATTTTCTCTCCTCTCTCACTTGTGAAGGCCTACAAAAAACATATTTGGTGAAGGTAGCCGGAATTCCCCGAGAAGTCCAGGATGCATCAAGGATGTCAAAGGAAGCTCACATACAAAGTTTCAAAGAAATCAAGAAAGTCCATGGTAGCGGTCAAAGCTGGTCAAAGTTGGGAAATTAGGGCAAAAATTTCATTGTCACCAAATTAGATGAAAATCCATATACTTGTAAAGATTGTCAAAGGAAGTCTGGAAATCAATGTGATTTCAAGAGAAGTCTATGATAAGTTTCGATGGCCCATAGATAAAGATTGTGGATGGCGTATGAGAACTGCAGATAATGGTGTAGGTACCCTGTATGGAGCTTGTGCTAGTGTGCCCATATCCATAGGAGGAATCACAGAAGAGTTTCACTTTTTTATTCAAGATAATTGCTCCTATGAAGTTCTCTTAGGTCAACCCTTTATTTGTGAGAGTCGTATGGAAACTAAAGCCATGGATGATGGGTCTACCTATGCTAGATTTAAGTCTAAGGATGGAATGCAATCACTTCAAGTCATGACGGTAGGAGTGAATCATCCTAGGAATCGATTGTCAATTAAGAAACCTATTGTTACTCAGGGTCATGAGCATGCTTGTAGTGATTGTGCACTCGATTCATGTTTGGAGCTACATATGATCAAAATTTCGGATAGAATCCATTGTTGAGCAGGACAACAGTGGATATTGGTTTGACATCTCGCATCCAACCAACATGTACAATAGTTAGTCACTTTGTTTTCCACATTCTAGATTAGATTTTCTTCATAAGAGTCAATTGTCCAAGTCTTTTATCCAAAAAACCCAAAAAAATTATAAAAACAACAAAATCATGGAACATGATGAGAACATTGAGCATGTGATTGAAACATCTCATTGTCTCTCTACTCTTGAGGAGTTAGAGTTATGTCTTTAACAAAATTCTAATTCCCATATTATTCTTCTTTCTTCCCTTGATGAGTATGCTCTAATCCAAGAGTATGCTCTCAATGTTGACAAGTGCTCAAAATTTATCCAAACACATGATGCCTTAGTTGAAACAAAGTACAAAACTGTAGACAAAAAAATCAAACCCATAGCTCAACCATTACCTCAAGGAAGTAATGAAAAAATTATTGATGTGAAAAATGATCCAATTCTTCGGGATAAGAAAAACATAGGACATAAATTCACGGATGAGACAATCAAACATGTGAAAATTGGTAGAGATGATGAATTTATTTTGCCAGCAGAGAGAGATAAATTTGAGAGAGTTATACGGAGCCATGGAAAAGCCTTTACTATGTATCCTCATGAGATTGGTTGTGTAGATCCTAAGCTAGTTGCACCCATGATAATCTTTACTATTCCACATATTCCATGGAATCTTCGTCCTATACCTATTCCAAAGGCTCACTTACCTGAGCTTATGAAACTACTTAAGGAGAAGATAAACACGAGAATTTTAGAGCCATCTTTTGCACCTTACTCAAACAGATGGTTCACTGTGCCTAAAAAGAATGGGAAACTACGTTTTATTCAAGATCTCCAACCTATCAATAAAGTCACCATAAGGAATGTAGGAACAGCACCCATTGTAGATGAGCTTGCTGAATCATTTTCAGGACATTCTATATATTCAATGGGTGATTTATATTCGGGATATGACCAATTCCAATTAGCAATTGATAGTTGTGACATAACCACAATGAAAACTCCTTTAGGCTTAGTGCGAATGTGTACTTTACCTCAAGGAGCGACCAATTCTATGGCTCATATGATGAGTGCTATGAATATGGTCTTACATGATTTTATCCCTCATATAACTATGCCATTCATTGATGATATTCCAATTAAAGGGAGTGAGGAACGTGTAAAGGACATTACTTTAGATTCATCTGGATGTCGTAAATTTATTCTTGACCATATCTCTGATTGTGAAAGAATATTTCAACGATTTGAAGAGGTAGGTCTCACATTTTCCATAGAAAAATCTGTTTTTGGTGTCAACGAGGTGCTTATTGTTGGAAATTTATGTGGCCATTATGGTCGAAAGCCATACCCACAAAAAGTTGATGCCATTAGCAAGATTTCGGAAACATGTAACAACGTGAGTGAGGTACGTAGATTTCTTGGTGCTTGCATCTTTTATGTTATTTGGATCCCACACTTTGCTCATGTTGCTGATTGTCTTTGTGACTTGTTGAGGAAGAAACAAAAATTTATTTGGACTGACAAACACACTCAAGCTATGCGTAAATTGAAGAAATTATTGCTTGAAGCTCCCATCCTTAAGCGTGTAGACTATTCTGCTAACAAAACTATTATATTGACTGTTGATACTAGTCCTATTGGTATAGGTTGGGTCATAAGTCAAGATGATAGTGAAGGGAATAGATATGCAATTAGGTTTGGTGCCAAAATTCTACATGAAACACAACGAAAATATCCACAGATCAAACGAGAACTATGGGGTATGGTAACAGCTTTGAAAACAGACAAAGAATATTTCATTGGTGCAAATGTCAAAGTTGAGACTGATTGTTTGCCTCTCATTGGAATGATAGCCAATTGTTCATCTCCTGATATAGCCATGCTTAGATGGATCTCATATATTAAGTTCATAAATCCTTAGTTAGTTCATATTTCAGGTAAGTCAAACTCAGTTGCTGATATGTTATCGAGAGATAGATTTGATGATGATCTTGAAAGTGATCTAATAAAGAATGTGAATTTAGTTGACTATGTTCCACATATATATGAGTATGAGAAATTTCATGAGTCTGAGTACGAAGATGAATGGAGAGACATAGGAAAGTATCTGAGTACACTACAACCATTACCTAGCTGGACTACGAATAGATTCCGTAACATTAGGAAACGAGCTTATAACTTTTTCCTATGTAATGGTTATCTTTGGAGACATGCTAAGGGTAAGGTTAAGAATCCACAACGAGTCCTAAGAAAACAAGGGCTTCAATTGCAAGTAATGAAGGAAATGCATGAGACATTATGGGCAGGTCATAAAGGATTTTTTGGAACATATGAAAAAATAAGAAGTACCTATTATTGGCCTAGGATGTATGTTGACATTAGTAGCTATGTTTCTACATGTTCTACTTGTCAACTTCATTCATCAATCAAACATAGAGATCCGTTGCATCCTACTTATCCACCTTGTATTCACTGCAAGTGGGTAGTAGATCTTGTAACTATGCCTAAAGGTATTGACAAAATGCGTTACATTGTACTTGCAAGAGAAGATTTAACTAATCATGTAGAGGGATGTGCACTACGATCTAAGACCACTTACAATGTTTGCAAATTCTTGCTTGAAGATGTCATAAGTCGCTTTGGGTACATAGAGAAAGTAGTTGCTGATCGTGGAGAGTTAAATGCGAGAGAAGCTAAAGAGTTTTTTGAGCGTCACGATATTCGTTTGTCTCTCACTACTGCATATAATCCAGAGGCCAATGGTAAAATAGAGAGAGGGCATCCATCTATTGTGAAAGCCATATCTAAAGCATGTAACGGTGACATCAAACAATGGCCTAGATTCTTACCTTTTGCACTTTGGGCAGATAGAATGACGTGCACACGCACTACTGGGTATATGCCTGTTGAACTCATGTACTGTCAAAAACCATTGTTTCCAATTCAGTCTCATATTTTTGCATGGTCAAATTTGCCTTGGTCTGAAAACATGTCTACTGATGATTTTTTGAGTTTGCGCATTAAACAGTTCGAACAAGGTAAATTAAGACTTGATGATGCCGTTGAAAAATTAAGAGAATCTAGAATGAAGAACAAGCATTATTTTGATAAAACTCATCGATTGCGTCCTAAGCCAATTGAAGTAGGGGATTGGGTGCTCATTTATGATAGTACATTTGACTCTCAATATGATGCACGCAAAAAGCTTACTCAACGGTGGTTTGGGCCATACATTGTATCAAAAGTCAACAACAATGGTACGTATGCTCTTTGTGAATTAAATGATGTTGCACTAAAAACTTTGATTGCAGGTAAAAGGATAAAGCTATTCAAGAAACGTGATAATGACGAGTACATTTTGGATGAAGACATTGAAGAAGATGACAACAATGAGGCCGATTCATAAACAGGAGTATCCATGTTATAAAAATAAAAAAAAAAGGAAGAAAAAAAAAATATATATATATAAAAATATCATTTCAAGTTCATGTTGCTTTGTTTTTTTTTTAATTCATTCTATTTTTTTTCCATTCTTGTTTCATGCATGTTTGCTTTCAGTCTTTGCATTGCATTGCATATCCACATCACTTGAGTCAAAAAAAAAAAAAAAAAAAAGGGAAATGATGATTTCTCTACTTGTGTAAAATTTTATCTTAAGTAGTAACTTATCTACCAAGAAATTATTTATAAACTAGGATTGTGGAAAGATAGGGCATGTAGATTTGGAGGTTTATTTTGGTGACAAGACTTTCATATATAAACATGCATATGTATCCTGTATCGAAAGCATAATTGTTGAAATCCTAGCTCCTGCTACTGCATGTTTCTACATCCTTAGTCCATCTCACAGCACTTGTATCGAAGTTTAAACGACTTTTCTCCGTCATAAAAAATGGTTGTACCTTGTATCGGGGTTTAATTTTTCCCCGTCATAAAAAAAAAAAAGTTGTTACATGTTACCAAGAAGTTTACACTTTCTTCCACCCCAAAAAAGTGATCGTAACCATAAAGTTGCCGAATCATCATCATCATCAAAAAAAAAAAAAAAGAGCAAGCCAAAGGAGGATAAAGAGGCATAGTAGAATAAATCACGGGCTATATAGGCAGATTTATGCATTAGTGGAGTTTAGTTAGATTTCCTTGCATGTTATTAGAGAAAGAGCATATTCATATTTATGTAGGAAAGGAGTTGATCTAAAATAAGCTAAAGATGAAAGATGTCTCTTGAAAATCTTAAATCTTTGTTTATAATCATATTTAAGGTAGATTGCTTTATGAAAAATGTACAAAATTTCTTCAAGATGAGAGGAACTGATGCTTAAAATGACTCCATACATCCACTTCCACTTCATATTGATGCTTGTTTTTTTTCTTTCTTGTTGCCAATGTTGCTTGTTCATTTGCATATATGTTGCCTATTTTTTCATGCATATTCATGTTGCCTGTTTCAATTCTTTCTTTCATGCAAATTTTGCTTCATGTCACGTTACCTACTTATTCATGCATATAATCAATTTTCCTTCCATGTTTCTTATGTTGCCTATAAAAGAATTTGATGCCTGGAACATTTTGTTTTTCACAAATGCTAGAGTGGCGCTTCCGGAGGAATCGCAGGTTTAGTGGGGGCGAATGTCGTCGAGATTTTCTCTCCTCTCTCACTTGTGAAAGCCTACAAAAAACATATTTGGTGAAGGTAGCCGGAATTCCCCGAGAAGTCCAGGATGCATCAAGGATGTCAAAGGAAGCTCACATACAAAGTTTCAAAGAAATCAAGAAAGTCCATGGTAGCAGTCAAAGCTGGTCAAAGTTGGGAAATTAGGGCAAAAATTTCATTGTCACCAAATTAGATGAAAATCCATATACTTGTAAAGATTTTCAAAGGCAGTCTATAGCCCAAATTTCAGCAGAAAATGGATTTTGTAGCACATTGATAGCTATGTTCATTTTGTAAAAATGTAATTTTTCTAGTTTGACCCTACAAATTCTTGTATAGAAATTTATGTTAGCCATATGGTTTGGCATGTATAAAGATCATATGTGGCTACGTATTTGTACAAATTTTCAAGGCCATCAGAGCTTCCTAGAGACCTTAATGCTACCTTGCAAGCTTCCAAATGTAGTCAAACTTGTACAAGGGAGATTCAGATGGGAGTTATTTCTGCATATTCTTGAAGGAGATATTTGGAAACATAGTCCTACAAAGTTTCATCTTCATCAAAGCCTATTTGGAGGGTCAAAGAGCACAAAGTCCAGCTTTCAGGATCACCGCAGTTTTCTAGTTTAAGCAAATTGAAGGGTTGAAGGGCCACCACATGGCGAAAGCTGATTGAGCCATGTTGTACGATCAAGATGAGCTCATATTCAAGGGTGGAGATGCACTTATGCTTAAAGCAAGGAGGATCCACGAGTTTTTCCATAAAAGAAGATAATTTTTGAGAATCAAAGATCAATAATGCAGCTTTTCTCCAAAAATAGTGGCTTATCTTATCCGAATTGATGTCAGCACTGATCTGACGGTCCAGATCATTCCCAGATCCAATGGTGGAGAATGAGGGCGCCTAAATTTCACTCCTTTACACTAGATTTGATAGAAAGAACAATTCCAAGCCATTGATTTGATTAATCAAATGGTTGTAATCAAAAGTAGTGATCCTAGAGTTGAGAGTTGATTTCTCTAGATCCAAGGGCCCAAATTCATTCAAAAAACTATATAAACCCCCCTCCAAACTCCTATAGCATCATTGTTAGGCATCCATAGGGCTCATGCTAGATTACGGTTTCCTTGAGACGATCACCTTCGGTTGAGCGAGTGAGGATCCAAGGTGAGCTAGTATGAGTATAGTACCTAGTTTCAAATTTAAGTTAGAACTCCAATCTAGGATAGGCTCTTGAAACCAGCATCTCTATCTTGACTCACCCTCGGTGGAGCGTGTGAGTGAGTTAGAGCTGATTTTAATGAGTCTTAGACTTCTTTAGTTAGACGTTACGAGCCTAGACATATATAGGGTCACTGGAGTGGAACTCACCTTCTTACGTGTGACATTCGGTTGAACTGTCATGGTTTGAGGGTTGGAACCACTTTTGATCAGTAGACTGCCTAGCTTGACATACCACGACGATCTTATACATGTATCTTAATTCAAATCCTTTTAATTCATGTCACTTGTCACTTGTCTCTTGTCTCCTCTCTCAGTCTCTTAAGTATTTTTACATGTCTTCTATTTCTTCTATGTGTGAGAAGGCTCCGCAGTATTGCGTTGAACCAGTGAGGATGTTTCTTTGAGCTTGTGAGTAAACTCTATCATCATAATTCACTTGCATGCATATAATCCATACATACCCATACATATTGATTAGTTTCTGAAAGTGTATAAGAAGCTCCAATATTGGACCATTCTTCCTTTTGAAACTAGTTTATGTGTAAGGATTCCATCTATTCACGTCATGCATACATATCATCCAAAGAAGACTATGCATATGGATTAGAATTAGGAAGTGTTTAAGAAGCTCCTTCAATGGACCATTCTTCCTTCCAAATTTGATTCGTGTGTATGGTTCTCTTTCATTCTTATCATTCATGTTCATAAATCTAAGTTGCACTCCTACATTCCCATTCCCATAATCATTTCAACATCTCTCTCTTCTCCATACTCAACATTAATTTCACTTTCATGTCCTTAAACCATCCAACATTCATTAGCTTCATACACCCTGTGTGTGCCACGACCGGACCCGATCCACCCGGATTGCGATCACCTCCACAACGGGAAGAATCATACGAAAAGAAACCTAATCATCACACAACGGTGGAAATATACAGGTATAATGGCGACATGCATGCACTAACAGAATCAGAGACACAGAGGCGACTATTAATCATAGCTAGGTAAGAAAACGGAAGGATTATGGTCAGTTGGTCAACCAAAAATACACAGGGAGAACCAAAAGGTTGAGGGAGAACATTGGGAAGAAAAAAAGTAAAAAATACCGATGACGTATTAGGAGGATAAAGGCGAACAATAGGGACGAAGCTTTGATCCATTGATTGCTTTAGGAAGGAGGGTACCATTGAGAGGTGGATAACCGAAAAGTTGTGGGTCACACTTGTTCGGCAATGCAGTATGGACCGAACCATCACAATATCCGGCGGATCAGTTAGATTTAGCATTATGAAAGAGCACTAATTGATCGATGGTAAACACGGGGGTTTTAAGGAAACGATCATGAGTTCTTGCCTTCTAAGCTCAACTTCCTGCAACACCAAAAAACTCTTGAGGCGTTGTTCATCCAGAGACCGTTAAGCCTCCAATATGAAAGGAACTGATTCTTCCAATAGTAATTTCTGCTCTAATGCCACTCTCAGACTAGGAACCACCAGTTCCATAGGAGCAATCGCCTCCAAACCATAAGCCAAATTGAAGGGAGTGATTCCGGTCGCCACTTTATATATTGTACGGTAAGCCCATAGTACGAGAGGTAGGAATTGGTCCCATCATTCTGACCAATCTAATACCAGTTTCTTTAAGATGTTTAACAGAGATTTGTTGGTGCTCTCAGCGAGTCTATTCGCTCGTGGATAATAGGGAGAACTGAACTTATGCACAATCTGGAAGGTTTTAGTAAGCCCTTGCATTAATATGTTTGCAAAGTGCATACCTTGATCAGTGACTATCTCCAAGGAGAGCCCATAGCATGGAAAAATATCCTTCATTAAACATTTAGCGACTGTAGCAGTTGTGGCTGACCGTAGAGCCCAAGCTTCGGCCCATCTAGTTTCATAATCTGTGCATGTAAGAATATATCTGTTATTGGTGAATATCGTCGGAGGTGTAATTGGCCCGATAAAATCCAAGCCCCATTTTTGAAAGGGTTCGAGAGGCAAAACGGGTTGAAGCGGGAAGTAATGGCACTATAAAGGTTGACCGGAACATTGACACTCATCACATTGCTGCACATACTTGTGCACATCTCGATACATAGTAGGCCACCATAACCCACTCTGTAGAATCTTCTGGTGGGTCAGGTCAATGGCGAAATGACCCCCAGCTGGTGCTGAATGAGCCATTGTGATAACTGAAGTAATTTCGTGGGGGGGGACACATCTGAATAGTACTCCCGAGTGATCCATGTAATATATCTGCCCTAAAGTTAACCAAAATTGTCGACTATACGTGGCTAGCTTACGTCGAGCAGCCGAAGAGGCTATGCTGGGAGGACATCCATTGGTCACGAAAAGCATCAAAGTATCATAATAGGATGCCTTAACTAGTAATTCTTGTTGATCTTCCTCTACAGCCTCAGTTGCATAAATAGCAGGTGTGGTGTCATCAACTCCTACCAAAGTTCACCGAAATCCAACCGAGATAGAAAATCAGTGAGTGCGTGTGTGAACCCTAGTCAATGTACTACCGAATAATCAAACTCTTGGAGCAACAAGACCCATCTGGCTATTCTTCCTCCTAAATGCTGTTGGCGAACAAGGTAGACCAAAGCTGCATGATCGACATGAAAAGTGAAGCGTCTTCCCAGTAAATAATGCCAAAATTTCTTCACCAAATACACTAATCCGAGACATTCACGTTCAGTGACTGAATAGTTGCACTCTACCGGGGCCAATCTGCGGCTCGCATAATATACTGGACGGAACCATTTATCCGTTTACTGCATCAGCACGCTGCCAATTGCAATGTCGGATGCATCCACAAAGACATGAAATGGAGATTCCCAATTTCGTGCTTGTAAAATGGGAGCCTGCGTTAACAATGATTTCAGCCGGTCGAAAGAAAGTTGGCACGCTTCGGTCCATTCAAACTGACGAGGGCTACTGGTTATCAATCGATTAAGTGGTGTGGCTAGATGAGCAAGCCAACGCAGATGTGGCCCATGCCACCGGATTTGGCCCAAAAACCGCATCACTTCTTTGGGTGTCTTAGGAGCAGGTGCCTCTAGTACGACCTTCACCTTATTTGGATCAACTTGAATTCCCTGTTTTGAAATAATGTGTCCTAGCAACTTGCCACAGGATACAGAGAATACAAATTTATTTGGATTCAAGCACAAACGATATTCTCGACACTTTGAAAAACAGCACCATAAATGGTACAGATGTGCCGAAGTATCAACGGATAACTAGAAATCATCCAAATAAACTCTCATAAATGTGGTTAGATAAGGAGAGAAAATTTCCTGCATACAGCGCTGGAACGTACTTCGAGCATTTCGCAACCCAAACCACATCACTGTACATGCATAGACGCCCCAATTGGTAATAATTGCTGTCTTTGGAATGTCCTCTTCTGCCATTCGGACTTGATTATAACCACTATATCCATCTAAAAAGGAGTACATCTCTCGTCTTGCCACATCATCTAGCATTGTGTCGAAAAACGATAGAGGGAATGGATCAGGTACGGTAGCTGCATTTAATTTCTGATAGTCCACACATATCCTTAATTGCTTATTCTTCTTAGGAACTATGACAATAGGGGAAATCCACTCCACATGCTCGATAGGGACAATAAACCCAACCTTCAGCAATCGATCCAATTCTGCTTTGACCTGGGCCGCATAGTTGGGATTCATCCTATAGCTTGGTTGTTTAATACGTCGGGCATCTAGTTTCAGCACCACCCTGTGTTGATAAATCCGCGGGTCCAACCCCTTCATATCCCGGTAATCCCATGCAAACACATCAGAGAATTCTCGTAGCAATTACAACAAGTTATCTTGGAAGGTCTCTGATAGTCCCGCCTTAATTTTTACTGGTCGTGGGTTGGTTTCATCACCTAAGTGGCAGGTAATCAAGTGATCTTCCAGTATGTATAACTGCCGGGGCATATCCAAATTGCCTCCTAACTGGGGTAATTGTTGGAGCATCGTATCACCAAGGTCTGTGCTGTACTTGATTCGTGCCCACCGGTCAGTGGTACCACTGTATGGGCTACCGGACTCCAGTTATCAGCCACCGTTTGTAAATCCACAATGCCGAGTGCCATCAGATCCTTGTTGGCTTTAAGAAAAGCTTCCTCTTCATCATCTGAAAGACCATCCAGCATGTGTACAAGTTGGGCTACATATGGTCATGCATGCAAGTCGCAAGGCTTCATGTCATCCAATGGAATGACATATTTGCGGTGGTTATTCTTAAAAATCAATTCATACGCTGACCAATCCTGAACTACCTTCGCTTGCTTTAACCATGGGCGTCCAAAGAGCAGGTTATAGTCAAGGCTGGATTCGGGTAATTCCAGAACAACAAAGGTCATTTTAAATACAACCCCTTGAAGAGTAATAGGAATATCACGTACTAATCCCACCGGATGAACTCGGGATTGATCAGCCATTCAGACAAAAAATTGGACAGGTTCAATTTGTGTCCATCCCATCCATTGACAGAGTGCTATTGTTGCAATGTTTACATCGGAACCGCCATCAATTAACACGAGTGATTTTATGATTCTTATACCAAACCATAATCAAGGGTACCATATGATCCACCATCGGATCAAATTCAGGCTCAATTGTGGTTGTCGAAGGAGCGCATGAAGGTCCTGGACTGAGTTGTTGCTGGAACTGTTGGCGCACACCGAGGACCAAAGCCAATAGTTGTCCCAATGGCAGTGTAATAGACGCCTTGGATAAAACATCCCATACCGGATCAAATTTTGCTATTTCTAGTATGGTGTCCAGTGGGGACTCCGGTACTCTTTGATTCAGGTTTTTGCCTTTCGATACTGTCTGCGGTATACTTTGCTGCATCACCGGAACTAAGTCAGGAAACATAGTTTGTTCCTAGGTTGCCCACTTGCTTGCTTTAATAAACACCTTCTACTATTCACGAATTCCAGGTTCAAAAATTTCTGAAGCTCGCTGTAACTGCTTTTCCGATCGTGTTTGTACCGTTGCTGCTTGGGTGTCGATTGCTGAAATATACACCATGTTCGCCATAGGATGTTGTCTTTCCTTTTTCTTTTTATCATACTTAGCTGCATCTTTACAGTACCTATGGATATGCTCGATTTCACCACAAAAATGACATTTAGGTGGTGGAGATGATGCAACTTCACCTGATGGATTTGCATTCCACCGAGATGGTCCAAAGTTAGTTGACCATGCTCCTCTATAATTCTTATATCCTTGGTACGGCATAGTCCTCATTTCCGGTGGTATGTAGTTACTGGCTGGTTGCCCTTGTTCCTGGATGATAGCATTGACCGCCGCTCTACTCTTTACCTTTGCGTTATAGGGATAAGTCTCCGTAGTATGGTCCACGGTGTGGCAAATAGCATAGTACATCTCATTCAGAGCGCATGCTGAGCTAATGTGTCCTGTGTTTTTACATTTAGTACAGTAAATTTATTTCAGAGGATCATGGTTTGAATGCTTGGATGCCTTCAACCACTCTAAATCTTCAGTGCATCCACCCACTTTCTTTTCTAACTGTAACACCATAGCGATTATGGCATCCAAGGTCATTCCTCCCACACGATGAATAATCATGATATGTTTCAATTGGGGATTTAATCCATTTATGAACCACTGAGTAATAACGTCGTCCAGTAAATTGGCATGCGCTAGTGGCAACTACCGTAAATGAGTCCGAAATAAAGTAGCATAGTCTTGGACATTCTGGTATGGTTCTGCCTGTTATTCTACAGATAATAAAAAAAATTTTCTCGGTTTTTTTTTTTTAATCGGAATCGTTGCAGAAATGCATCCTTCACGTCATCATACTACCAGAAATGATTCAAGTCATACTCATTTAACTAGCGAGCAACTTCATTGACTAAGGTTGACTGGAACACGAAGGCTTTATAAGCAGGGTCTGCTGGGTAATTCAAAACTGCATAATTAATTTCAAATGTCCGCACATGCGCATCGGGATCATCTCCTCGGAAACCTCCAAATTTTGTGTACGTGACTCCGGCTGGTACCCGACGCGGTGGAACAATCTGTTGCTATTGTTGTTGTTGTTATTATTGTTGTTGCTGCTGTTGTTGGTGTTGTTGATGGGAACTACTCATGTTGCCTGAACTTTGGTGTTGGCATCATACGAGAAGAAGTAAGCACAGGCATACATGCAGATCTAGCACTGAGGAAACCCATTAATTTTTTGCAATCCTTACATCATTTTAAAAGTGATTCTCATCACTAGAAACCCTTGTAAAGAAGACCTCGTTTGAGCCCTCAAATAAGCCTTGGAACCTAATTTTTAACTAGGCTGGTCTGGACAGGGCCAAAGCTAATCAAAAACTATAAATAGAGCTAGAGAGCTCATTTTTGAGGTTAGCTTCTTGTATTTTTGAGCTTGTATGAGAACTTGGTTGTAATAGAAGTGATTCCATTGTCTTACTCTCTTTGTTCTTGCCGTGTGTGCATGTATGTGTATATGTGTGTGCATGTTGGTGTGCTTCTCACTCACACATTTGTGCCTTCACTTGCTCGAGGTCTTCATACCATCCTCATGTCTTCCCGGATTGACATTAAAGGAGGTGCTACTCATCACTGAGCTACACCAAATTTTGGTGCCGTTGCCGGGGATTCGAGCTTTGAGCACGAGCGTGTGATGGTAAGACGTAGAGAGGATGCGTTGGAATGGTAAGTAGTAGGTAATTTTCTTGTTTTTTTTCTCCATCTCCATCTCCATCTCCACCTCCACCTTCATCTCCATCTCCTTCTCCATTTCATATTCCCTCTTCCTTGTCATTCTCCTCATTTGCTTTGTGTGAGTTTGAGAGAGAGCGAGTGTGCATTGTCGTTTTGTGTGTTTTTGCATGTTTCTTGCAGGTTTCAGCATCCTCACCATCTCCAGCAAGCTCAGCAGGTACGGATCTTCTCTGCGCAAGCCTCGAGGCATCGAGCTCGAGTTATCGTGACACACCGGAAAACTGACCCTATCACGATTATGAGTGCACCACGACATTGCGCAGGCTGAGAGCTCCTAGAATCACTAGCCAGATCAGAAAAATTCACCATATCCCGGTCTATCGTGACACACCGAGGTATCGCGACACACCGAGGTATCGCGACACACCCATCTATCGCGACACACCGAGGTATCGGGACACACCGAGGTATCGGGACACACCGAGGTATCGGGACACACCGAGGTATCGGGACACACCGAGGTATCGTGACACACCCATCTATCGTGACATACCCATCTATTGCGACACACCCATCTATCGCAACACACCAAGGTATCGCGATACACCGAGGTATCGCGACACACCCATCTATCACGACACACCAAGGTATCGCGACACACCCATCTATCGCAACACACCCATCTATCGCGACACATCGACCCGAGCTATCGCGATACACCGGACTCACGAGTATTTTTTTGGAGTGTAATAATTGATTGACTTGGGATAATTATTGGGTGTGATTTCTAACACATTTGGGACTACCTTAGAGCCGTCGAAGTGGGCAGAATACCTAGAAAAACATAGATGAATTCCTTGAACTCTGAGAGCCTGTTTTGAACCCTAAGTGCCTGTTTGGTCATAACTTCACCATACGAACTCCGATTGACAAGTACAGTGAGCTACTCCTAAGTGCCTGTTTAGTCATAAGAATTTGGGGGTACAGTGAGCTACTCCAAGGGGGGCTCATGATTGTTGATGTGTGTTCATCAATTCATTGTAACTTAAGGCCATATTAACTTGTGAACCTGTTGAGCCCATAAAAGTCATATTGGTCAAAGTCAACTGTAGTCAAAGTCAAAAGGTCAAAGTCAACAAGGTCAAGGTCAAATTCAACAGGTGCAAAGTCAAAGTGCTAAAGTGCAGGTGTCAAAGTGCACAGGTAGTGCACAATTAATTGTCCACAAAGGGTAAATTGGAGAAAGTGGGTTGCAGGTTGCAGAGGTATTTTCTCTAATTTCCCTAAGGTTCAAAGTGTTTTTTAAAGTGTTTTGGAAGGTTCAGGTGAACCCTCTCTTATGTGCAAAAGTTAAGACTTAAAAGGAAATGTGAAGGTATGTGAAGCGGCAGTGTACACACAGGGGAAAGTATGGCCCCCCAATTAAAATTTTGGGTTTTAGTCTAAAGTCACTACAGGAGAAAACAAGGAGTCGTTGGCTGCCACTTGTGAAGACAATCTTGGGACATCAAAGTGAGCACCAAGATACTATTGCAGTTAGGAGCGTACGTGAATCGACACACTCAAATCAAGGCAAGGACTAGTTTTGGACAATTCAAGTGTAAGCAAGAGAGGCATAGTCTAAGTGAAGCAAGAGAGGGAAGTGCAAGAGTCACCAATGTGCGACGCAGAGAAGTGGAGTTGAAGGAGTGCATGGAGAGTGACTAAGGGATTGTGCAGAGAGTGCTAAGCTAGTCCCCCAAGGATCTCAAGGTCTCCTTGCAGTGTGCGCGTGCCGACAGAAGGTATTCATTCCTCCCCCTTAGTGGAAGCTTGGTGCAAGGTGTGCACAAGGATAAGCTTGAAGCAAGTGGAGATCTGGTGCAGAGGAGGCCGGCGGCAAGAAGACTTTGGGGTATTTGGTATTTTGTCATTGAGCACTCTATGGGATTATGCACAGAAGTATTGGCTTGTATTGTGCTTCAAACATTGTAATTGTCTTACTGTAATCAATCGACAGAGGCTTCCAAGGTGTATTTCCTCTCCTGGTCTTTTCCTTTTCTCCTACAAACCCTCAAACTCCTTCTTGTCTAAGAATCCCCCAACAAAATTTTGCACGCACGGTGGGACATCCAAGGAGATTTGAGCATAGGAGAAGATATATTGCAGTTGAAGAAGCAATATTCAAGTGTCGACAGTACCACTTCAGTGGACTAAGAGGTACATATTCTATCAATTATCTCATATTAAGAGGACTAGACTATGAATAACCCATGACCGCAACCCGGTCCCAAACATTGAGGAAGGCTGTTAGAAGGTCCTCTAGTCCACTTTCATCAACTTCATTAGTAAAGAGCATGGCGGGACAGGTAGACTTGGAAACCTTACTCTCAAGATTAAATATAAAGTTTCCTTCTTTCAAAGGCATAGCTCAGGAGGATCCGGATGAACACATTAGAAGGTTTTTGGCACTATGTAAGACTAGAGGCTTAATGGGTAAGGAGGATGCCTTTTTGATTCTCTTCCTTGCCACATTAGAAGGATTAGCAGATAAGTGGTTCAGCCAATTTGCTGAAAACCATTTTACCACTTGGGATTTGATGAAAGATGCATTTAAAAATCAATTCCAGCATCGCAACATTGCGGAGATCATCATAGAAGAACTAGAAAATTTGAGATTAGGTCTAGGAGAAAAGTTCCCAGAGTTTGACTAGGGCCAAAGCACTAATGGCTAAATTGCCAGATCCACCACATGATTTTTTTGTTAAGAAATGGTTAGCCAAGCCCTTACGAGTGGCCACGCAATGCAAAATAAAGGAATTAGTGTTACCTACAACCTCCATAGAGGAGTTCATCAACACGGCTACAAGACTGGAGCAGATAATGCAACAGTATGGAGCTACTTCTTCTCAATTACCATATTTCACAGAATTGGAGGATCCAGTAATCAAGCTAAGGAAGGAGTTGGAGGGCTTAAAAAGAAATGAGCACCATAGAGAGGAGGAGAATGCTGTAACTCAGTTGAGAAGGGAGATTGAAGCACTAAAGCTCCAAAAGGAGGAGGAGGCCCAAGCAGAGGAATCGGCTCAGCTGCGACAGGAGTTGCAGGAACTCAAAGGAGGTGGCATCAAGAGTGGACTTTGGTGTTCCATGTGCAACAAGCAAGGGCATATAGTAAGTGAATGTCCTCTGTTAAGTGTGACTTGCCAATTATGCAGGAAAGCTGGTCATGAGGCCCAAGAATGCCAATCAAGGGGAATACCTGCAACAACATATTGGGCACAAGGAGGACCCCTACCACCAGCAAATGTAATGGCGGTTGCAACCAATCAAGGTAACAATTTTAACCCTAGACAGAGGAATAACTTTGGAAATAGGCCTAGAAGGCCAATCATTTGTTTCAGATGTGGAGAATGTGGGCACTATCAAAGTAGGTGCACTCTACTAGAAAATGCCCCTCCTTGCAGAAACTGCCCAGAGGCCAGAGACCATTATACCAATTGTTGTCCTAAGAATCAAGCCTCTTCATCCGGGCCCCATATTCAAATAATTTCTGTACACAAAGAAGAAATGTGTGATCAAGTCAATGAGCCATCACCATCTACCAGGGTGGTGCAGTTAGAAGAAATAGAATCTTTGACTGTGCAGACAAGAAGTAAGGGGAAGGTTCAAGCAGACATAGGTCAAGGATCAAAGATTAAGGAATGGAATCAAGACATAGAACCATCTGAAGATAAAGCCACCACAGGTGCAGAAACAAGGCAAAAAGGAGATCTCATATGTACCAGTGATGCCATTGGGCATGCCTTCAACAGGGCTCATGAGGAGTTTGATAAGTCAATTGGAGCCCATGCTCTCAAGGAATCAGAGGCTTCAAAACTACTCAAGTCCATGAAAAAGGAGGTTAGTATTTTTGATTTAATAAAGATGGATGGGAAATTCAGGTAAGAAATATTGCAGATATTGATGAGGCTTCCACTACAAGTTTGGTAGCAAAGACTTCTGTTTTACATAAAGGAAAAAGTGTAGGGGAAGCACCCCTTATAGATTATAAAAGTCCTTGGTTGATAGTATCTATCAAAGGTCATGAATTTCAAGGAGTTATTGTGGATGGTGGTTCTGGCATTAACTTGATGCCTGAACATACAATGGAAAAGATTGGACTCCACCCTTCAATGCCTGCAAATTTCACTGTTACTTTGGTAGATCAGAGCAAAGTAAGGCCCTTGGGAGTGATCCCAAAAGTTCCACTTGAAGTACAAGGTAATCTTTTCATTCTGGATTTTGTGGTTTTAAGATCGCCCCAGGTTGAAGGAGGATTTCCCCTCTTAATTGGAAGACCATGGCTGAGGCATGCAAGTGTCATTCATGATTGGGGCAAGGACACTATGTGGGTACAAAAGAAAGGGCAAGCGCTGACACAGATTCATTTAGAAGAGGGCCCAGATAATCAAGGAAACACCAGCATGATGCAAACAGTTGGTATATGCATGGAACCAGAATCGGAGGATCAACCCCAAATAGATTTCGAGGAAGAAGAGGATATTATAAATTGGCTCCAAGCAGGCAACTCTTCCTCTTGTTTTGGAATTTTTCTTAATAATTCTTGCACGACTTAAGGTTATGATGAAGATGAGGAGAAAGTCCAGGTTGATGGATTGGGAGAGCCCATCACAGACCACAGAAGGGGCAGGAAGACACCCCTCAAATACAACTTGGAGGAGGATATGACAACCACAGATAAGGAAGTTACTAAAGCTAAAGGCAAGGTAAAAGATTCTAGTGAAGAGTGTTCTTTCCCGATTCAAGAAATCCCTGCAGGATGGATGCAGGACAAGGAGGAACACATTGAAATCCAAAATACACTTGCTTATGAAGCAATGCATGAAAAGCTAGTGGAAAAAGACAAGGAAGGAGATGAGCACGAAGATAATATGGTAGAGAGAAATCCTGTCAAGGAAATACAATTAGGCACTCAAGCCAATAATCGGCCAGTTTTGGTGGCCACTTGGTTGTGGAGCCACCCAGGGCTCCTTGAAAAGGTAAGATCCATATTGACCCACTATACATATGTTTTTGCCTGGCATTATAAAGACTTAGAAGGAGTGCCTGCAACTTATAGAGAGCATAGAATCCCTCTGGTTGATGGAGCCAAACCCATAAGAGGGAAGAGTTATAGACTTAATACAAAATATGCTGAAGCTGTCTATGTGGAAATACAGAAGATGGAAGATGCGGGAATCATCATTCCTGTGGAACACTCAGAGTGGCTCTCACCTATGGTTATAGTACCAAAGAAGAATACTAATAAAATCAGAATTTGTGTTGACTTTAGAGCACTGAACAAGGTGACCATTCCAGATGGTTTCCCAATGCCTTTTGCAGAGCAGGTCATTGAAGAAGTGGCTGGGCATGCATTATATAGCTTTATGGATGGATTTAGTGGCTATAATCAAATATCAATACACCAAGAGGATCCTGAAAAGACTACTTTTATCACACCTTGGGGAACATATGTGTATGTAAAAATGCCATTTGGGCTCAGAAATGCTCCAGCCACCTTTAACAGAACAATCAATCTCATTTTTGGCCCCCTATTGCTGGAATCACTTAGAATCTTCATGGATGACTTCTCTTCATTTTCAGGTTCTCACAAGGAAACTCCTCTAGATTGTTTGGACCATCACTTGAGACAACTACAGAATGTTTTCAAGAGATGCAGGGAGACTAAGCTAAAGCTCAATCCAAACAAATGTCATTTCCTTGTGACAGAAGGAACTCTCTTAGGACATGTGGTGTCGGCTAAAGGTATGGCCCCAGATCCTGACAAAATCATTTCTATATTAAAGTTGCCTAAACCTAAATCTCCTAAAGAGATTCAGAGTTTCTTGGGGCATACTGGATACCATAGAAGGTTTATAAAAATGTATGCAGAGATAGCCAGACCACTGGCTAGACTTACAGGTAAGGAAGTACCTTTTAAATGGGAAGAAGAGGAGGAAAAAGCATATCAAACATTACGGTCAAGGTTAGTGTCTGCTCCTATTTTGATCACACCTGAGTGGTAAAAAATCTTTCATATACATGTAGATGCCAGTGCCTATGCAGTGGGGGCAGTTTTGGCCCAACCCAGTGAAGAATTTAAAGTGGACAGACCAATTCAATATGCCAGTAGAATCTTGACCAAGGCTAAAAGGAATTACAGTACTACAGAAAGGGAAGCCCTAGCAATGGTTTTTGCTGTCCAAAAATTTCGTCATTACTTACTGGGAGTAAAATTTATTATTATAATAGATCACCAACCACTAAAATACTTGCTCAACAAACCACAAGCCACTGGTAGAATATGGAGGTGGTTATTGTTGTTCCAAGAGTTTGATTTTTTTGTAGTCCACAGACTAGGTAAAGAAAATGTTATGGCGGATCACCTATCCAGAATCAATATGATGGATCAAGCTAGTGGAATCAATGATGATTTTCTAGATGCCCATCTGTTCGCTGTACAAGCTCAATGTTGGTATTATGATATCAAGAATTTCATTAAAACTGGTGTGTATCCAGAAAAGGCCAGTGCTGTGCAAAGGAAGAGACTGCTAATAAAGAGTAGACCGTATACCTTCATTGAAGATAAATTATATAGACAGGGAAAGGATGACAAGTTTAGGAAGTGCTTGGAAGAAGAAGAAGTGAGAGAATTACTTTAATCTGCACATGAAGGAACAGGTGGTGGGCACCTTCCAGGGCATATTATGAGTCAGAGGATACTAGATGCTGGTCTATGGTGGCCTACACTATTTAAGGATGTAGATGAATGGGGAAAGGCATGTGACGTTTGCCAAAGGTGTGGACCTAAGCCCACAAAGGAGAGGCATAACCCCTTGATTGTTTCCACTTCCTGGCAACCATTTGAGAAGTGGGGGCTAGATTTTGTAGGGCCCATCTACCCTCCGTCGATTCCAAAAAGAGAGAAATATCTCTTGATAGCTACAGATTATGCAACAAAGTGGGCTGAAGCTATTGCCTCCCCCGACTGCACTGCCCAAACTGTTGCTGATTTTATTTACAGTAGCATCATCTGCAGGTTTGGATGTCCACTTGAAATTTGTACAGATCAGGGTACCCATTTTGTCAATAAGGTCCTGCAGGAAATTTTCAACAGGTATAGAATTCTACATAGGACCTCTTGTGCCTACTATCCAAGAGCCAATGGACAGGCTGAATCGACCAATAAGGTTTTAATCTCAATGTTAAGGAAGGAGTGTATGTTACAACCCACTTCCTGGGGCATTGCTTATCAAGGTACCCTATGGGCATACAAGTTAGCTTACAAAGAGGCCACGGGAAATTCTCCATTCCAACTAGTTTATGGCATATTGCCCATTGAGCCCTTTGAATTTTTACATGGATCACCTAAAATAGCATTCATGCAGGGCACGAAAGATTGTGATGTCTCTCAGAGGCTTGGAGCACTACATAAAGTGGAGGAGATTCATCTACTAGCAACAAAACAATTGATAGAGACTCAGATGAAGAGGAAAGAGGCACATGATCGACATCTGTTGAACAACAACATAGCACCAGGCATGTTAGTTCTTCTTCATAGACCTCATCTTCATACAAAATTGAGAGGTAAATGGCTTCCAACACTGGGAAGGACCTTATCGAGTCAAAACAATGCTAAATTGGGGTGCTGTGGAGTTAGAGACGCTGAAAGGAGAGGCCTTGCCATTGGTCAACATATCAAGGCTCAAGGCCTACCATCAACACACTTGAAGAAGTATGGATCACCTAGAATTGCAAAATCTGTCCAGGTTGTACATAGCTTTCTCATCTCATTTTGCTCAGTTTTAGTAGTTTTCTTTATCAATTTCATACTTGTTCCTTGAGTTTTTATCAAACCTAGAAGGCATTTCATAACCTCTACAAAAGTACAAATTTTGGGTATTTTTGGAATTTTTTTCTAGCATTTTTAGCATTTTTCTAGCATTTTTTTTATCCTTTTTCGATATCATTTTCTTGCCAAATAGGAGGAATAAAAGGAGGATCTCTGTGGTTTGATGAAGGAAATTGGGCCTAGGCTGTAGAAAATTTCATGAGAATTTTTTTAGATTTTTTTGGGATTTTTCCTTCATTTTTCTCTATTTTTGGGTAATTTTCCCACCCAAAAAAAAAAACTACCCCCCCGGATTTTTCGGGTTGAGGGTAAAAAAAAAAAAAAAGAACTCTCTCTCTCTCTCTCTCTCCCCCCACCCCCACCCCCACCGACCAACCGACCAACTCCCCTCCCCCCCCCCCCCCCACCGACCAACCGACCACCCCCCCCCCCAACCAACCAACCAACAACCCCCCTCCCCCCCCCCCCCCCCCCCCCCCAACCAACCAACCAACAACCCCCCTCCCCCCCCCCCCCCAACCGACCAACCGACCAACCCCTCCCCCCCACCGACCAAATGACCCCCCCCCCCCTCCCCTCCCCGCCCCCAATTATTTTTTTAAAGTTTCTTTTATTTATTTTATTATTTTTTCTTTTTTATTTTATTTTTTTTGTTTCTTTTATTATTTATTTTCTTCATTTTTTTATTCTGTCTGAGTGTTCGTTAAAAAAAAAAAGGGAGGGGGGGACGACCATTTTTTTATTTTAGAATACATATAATTTTTATTATTATTATTTTTTTAATTTCTATGGCTCAAAGCTTTTGGCTCTGGATCGTGCCTCGATTGGCCGTTTTTTACAAAAATGGAGTCATTTTCATGTTTTTTGACACCTTTGGACTCAGTTTTTGGCTTTATTTTTCCAAATTCCAACTTTTTCTCTGACTTTTGGTCAAAACCCACATGCTTTGAACACATTTATCACCTGTTTTTATTTCACCACATTGTCCACATGGTCTATTATCACCTTGTCTTACCTTATGTTTCATCATCTCCCACATGCACCCTCTGTAGCTCTACTGTTTGATCATTTTCACCCCCTCCAAACCCCATCATCATACCCCCATGCCCTCCCTTTACCAATCTGCCCAGCCACATCCTTAACCCTCCCTATCCCTTCAATCAACGCCCCTCAGCCCTCCCTTCCACCTCCTTTCTACCCTCCCATTAGCCTTTTTCAAGTTAATGCACACATGTAACTTTCCGTTTTTCTTTGGCACCACTACGCTGGGGGATACCCACTCAGTGTGCTCAATTTCATAGATGAATCCAGCTTCTACCAGTCTATCTATCTCCTCTTTGATCTTAGCAGCGTAGTTATCGTTATAAGTGTATGCCTTCTGCTTGGATGGTTTGGCATCCGCGGTCATGGGAATGGTGTGTGAGCATATGTCAGGGTCTACACCTTTCACGTCCTTGTAGCTCCAAGCGAATACATCTCTGTATTCTATTAGCAAGGCTATCAATTCGTGCTCTTCTTCTTCCGTCAGGTCATGTCCTATGTAAGTGCATCTCTCCTCTCCTTCTTCTAGAGCTACCACTATTTTCTTGGTGGTTTCTTTGTTATCATAGGCCTCTCCTGATTGTGCCTCTCGTTTAGGCATTCTGATCATATCTCATACTTTTTAAAATTTTCGGGGACCTCAAACAAAGATTCTTCCTCTTCTGGTGTGACTTCTCTCTTCTTTCTTTTCTTTCCTTCATCCTTAGGGATCACTTATGTGGCTAACCTTACATCATTTGTAAACTCTCCGTGTCTCTGGGGTTGAAATTCTATTTCATAGAAGTATTCTTCATCTGATGCAAAGGGTGGGTCCATAATGGTTGACTCTAGATCGGAGTCGCTCGCATCCTCAAATGCATCAGGGCTAGGTTCGCATTCTTCTAGAACCGCATCTCCCATGATTGGCTCTATGGAGAAAACTGAAATGTCATAACCATCCTCATCACAGTGGGGTGTCCACTGTTCTTCATTGATGGCTACATCCATTGTTGCTAAAATTTCTGCCTAGCCGTGAGGTTCAAATTCTTCGTCCGGAAATACTACAGGTGCATAGGCTGGGTCTTGAATTGATCTATGTGTTTCCTTCGCACCTACCTCTCTGGCTTTTTCTCTCTTCTCTTCTTCTACTGCTACTTTGCACATCCATAAGTGGGTGTCTTCATGCATCCATGAGGATCCTGACCCTATGGAATGCACAGACTCCGTATCATCTTTGGCTCTATGGATGGGGTTCCATTGGATAGGAGGGACATCTCTATGAGAGTAATCTTTGAGATTCACTTTGGTTGTAACACCCAAGTGTTGCAAGTACAAGGAATTGGTTCCCCAATCCTGTACTACTTGCAACTGTCGCATAAATGGTCTTCCCAAAATCATCTCATAGGCATGATTTTTGCTAAAGTCACATATAGCAAATGTGTGCTCAAACTCTACACCACAAGTAGTGAGAGTTATTCCTTCAAGTAGTCCTAAAGGCCTCTCTATGTGACCATACGCCATCTGCAATTTCATCCTCGTAGGCCTGAGTGTTGGCTTGCCCCAACGTTTCCATAGGGAAGTGGTAGCAATTGCAACTCCTGCACCAGAGTCGAGAATTGCCTTAGTTGTGTACCCCTGATGGGTAATGGGAAGATAGGTGTTTCCTTCTTCACCTTCGCTCATGTCTCCTATCTTGTCCAAAGGTATCTCTGGCACTGTTCTATGGGATCCTACCTGGGAACGAGGTTTTGCTATCTCTGGTACTTGTTTGGCTACTAGTTTCCATAGTTTTGGCCTTACTTTGAGTAGCTCTTCTAAAGTGAGGTTACACTGCACTTTAGTGTTTTTCACTACCTCTGTGTTCCTAGGTATGACCGAGTCTTCGTTTCTTACAATGACTGTGGGTGCTCTCATACAAGTGGACTTAGCTTCCATGGGCTTGTGAAGTGGGGTAATTCATGTAAAGAATTAGACTCAAAGTCTAATCTCTCTTGAGACTGAGTGCTCTCCTGCTCTTCATAAATGGATGGGATGTCTTGTGGGAATTGGTCGTGTGCATCATCCACAAGTTCAATGGGAGGAGGGACTTCACTTTCTTTAGCCCATTTGTCTTCTTGAATCTCTCGTAGGAATTTTGGTGTGAACCGATTCATAGAAGAAGATGTGTCTGGCTCCGTAGAGTTAGGCACATAGGCTTCCTGGGCAGGAAGGCTTGCCCTCATACTTGCATTGCTCTTACTTGGAGGGGTGGGTTCCTTTTCTGATTGTGCAATTACTCTCTCCAATCTTTCTAGCAGTCCATCGAAGTGCAACTGTGTCTTAGCTGAACTACAGATGTTGAAGAGGTGGCTGGCCTCAAACATGGTTTGAGCCAATTCCACCATCTTAGCACAGATTTTGGTTCGTTCAAGCTCTAGTTCTGCTCTTGGGTAACACTTTTCATGATCAGTTACGGTTGGCCCTTCTTGGATTCTGGCCTGATATGCCTTAAGCATCATGTTAAGGTCCTCGGGAGTGGGATCTGCTAATATTGATCCTACTCTAGGGGGTGGTGGGATTATGTGAGGTGGCTTGGAAGGTGTTGGATCGGATGGTGATGGGAATGGTGGGGGTGGGGTAGTGTGAGAGGGAGTTTGAGATGTGAGTTCAATTATCCTGGCTTTTGTTTCCCTTAGGCTTTCCTCGAGTTCACTCATCTTCTTAGCCCATTGCCTCTTCATTCTTTCTCTACTATCTCTCCACGCTCTAGTTCTCTTCTTAGTTATGCTCTCAGTCTCACTAGCCTCCGAGCTCTTTTCCTGGCCTACCCCTTGGTTTTGCTGCAATGCTTGAGAGTGACTACCTGTACTGGTGCAGTGGACGTCACACTTCCTGTAGAGTCTACTACTAACCCAATAACATTGACAGGAGTAATTTTTGGCATATTATTGGGGTTCTTTGGACAATCTCGAAAGAGATGCTCCTTTCCACAATCTTGGCAAAAGCCTTGAATTGTCACTGACTGGGGTTGTGTAGGTGGAGGTAAGGGGCAATCACAAATGAGGTGATCTCCCTGACATCTGTAGCATGGTCCTCTAGGGAATGGGGGTCTTACCTGCCTAGGTTGGGGTCTAGAGTTAGGGTTTGTGTACATTTTGTGTACTCTGGCTCCCAACTAGGTTCACTTGGTTCTTCACTGTAGTAGGACTCACCATGTTCAGGAGATTGCATGTAGTAAGCATGGGGACTATCAATATGTGTAGAATCAAAGCCACTTGTTTGGCTGGTGTTGGTAACTCAGGAACAGGGCATCTCTCAAGATATTGCCTAAATCTTCTTCTTGCAAGTCTCACGGTCTCTTGAGGGGTCTGCTTGAAGCTCTGTATCAATGAGGAAGTATTATGCCTTATGCCACTTTTAGAGAATTCAGTGATGAAAGCCTCTAAGAGTTGGTCTATGCTCCTGAACTGTCTCTCATTCAATGGTTGAAACCACGTAAGGGTTGTGTTCCTAAGGGTTAGACCAAAGGCATTATATTGCGTGAATAGGTCCTCAACTTGTTCAGCTCTCAAGACTTGTCTAAACTCAGCCACATGATCATATGGGTCTCATGTGCCATCGAAGTAGTTCTTCATGGACTTAACCAACTGTGTAGGTCTCAATGTTCTAGTGTGTTCCCTAGGCCTTGGCAGAGGGAAATCATCAGCATTCCTTTGGTTCCTTGGGGCTCTAAGTCCCTCAGGTTCCACTCTATTTGTTTCCGTTCTCGTTCTTTCTCTTCCCACTGGGTTGGCAAAGCTTACCTCAGGTCTATCTCTATGTCTGTTTTTTTGAGCTCCATGAGCTTGAGATGTTCTAGCTCCTGGGTGACCAAAGGACACATTCGATCTTGGTTGGGGGAAAATAAATTCACCTTTCCAAGTGTAAGCATGCCTATCATTTTCTGTAACCACAAAGATCCTCTCTGAGGTGTGATCTAAGTAGGTCACTATGCCTGGGCTATCAGGATCCTTGAACTCATATATCATGATTGTTCCTACCTCATTTGGCTGATTAGATTTATACCTCCAAAAGGCTTCATCAGTCTCTCGGTTCAAGAGTAGATCTATGCTCTTATTGTCCTGGGGAACCCACTCGGGATGGAGGATTCGAGTAAGAACAGATTTGCCTCGGGGGGTTCTAGGTTCTACACCCATGTTTCCTTGCTCTAGGTCATCTATGTCCGTCTCAGGGATCACGTTTCCAAACTCGTCTGTCCTATCTGGGTGAATGGTTGTTGGAGAAACAATCACTAACTGGACATATATTTGAAGTTCAAATCTTAGGAAGAAAACCCCATGCCTATGTGAAGGGACAAATTCACAAATGTATTATACTTGTAAAGTTAGTTCACTTTAGTTCTAGAAGCTTTTCAAAAGTTACGGGAATGAGAAAATCTATATAAGTTAGTTAGTATCAACTGACGCGGAGAGAGAGAATAGAGAGAAGAAGTAGAAGAAGGAGTTCATTTTATACGACTGAGAATAGTCGGGCTTCTCTGAGTGAGAAAGCATCTGTAAAACTTCTGAGTTTTCATAGCTGTAAGAAAGAACCGAGTAAAGTTCTGTGTATGAGTCTCTCTCCATCATCTCCATGTTTGCCTACTGTGTGATGAATTCAAAAGTTCAAGTTTTCTGAGCAATTCGATGCCTGGCATCGAATCTTGGCTGATAAGTCATTTTTTCATTCTCTGTGTGTTAACTATTGTTGAATCTTCTAAAAATATGAAGTTTGTGGAGCAACTCGATGCCTGGCATCGAGTTCCAGCATAAAATGGATGCTCGGCATCGACTTCTAGCATATAAGTCATCTTCTTCATGTGTGTGTAAAATAGAGTGTTTCTGGTGCAGAAAAATAGCCAAAAAAAGCCCAAAGTCGATGTCTGACATCGACTTGGACTGAAATTCGATGCTAGGCATCGAATTTTTTATTTTTGGACATCAGGAATACTAAAACAGGCAAGATTTCCAGTTTTGGAAGGTCATACAGGGTCATCTTGTGAGGGCCATAACTTGAGTTCTAGAGCTC
The DNA here is from genome assembly GCA_020310875.1 of Ceratopteris richardii. Lineage (NCBI taxonomy): Eukaryota > Viridiplantae > Streptophyta > Polypodiopsida > Polypodiales > Pteridaceae > Ceratopteris > Ceratopteris richardii. The sequence goes on along the minus strand of CM035406.1, from coordinate 240,691,083 downwards.
CGTTTGATGCATATGATAGCTTGTTGGAAAGCTCTACTCTTCTAGTTTCAGCCTATAAAGTTTCATGGAGAAAGCATACTTGAGCTAGGAGAAATTAGCAAAATACTGAAGGTATGTCATTTCGGTGACTAGGAATTTCTGTAGAAGCAAAGTTCTCACTTTAAGCTATCATTTCTCAAAGTTTGGAGTGGCAATGAGTTAATGGTGACCATAGAGGTGTTCTAGTGTCACATTAATTCATTTCTTGTGGTGTTTTATACATCAACAAGTGGTATCAGAGCAGAAAGATTCTCGAGAGCAGAAGACGACAAAGGTACGAGAAGTTTTGTAAAGTTTTCCATTAAAGTTTGAAAGGTGAAGCATTTGAAGACACAAGGCATCAAAAGGTTACTTCAAAAGTATCCTCATACACAAAGAACTTCAAAAGGTATTATCCTTTATCCTTTAAGCTCACAGGTTGCAGCAAAAGGAAAGAACTATGGCAGATCATATCTCCATTGACAAACTGGACAGAGATAATTACCCCGCATGGGTAATGAGAATGGAAGCCTTACTTATGAGTAAGGATCTCATGGTCTATGTAACAGGTAAAGAAGAGAAGCCATTATTTGAAGATGAAAGCCGACCAAAGAAAGAGGAACTTGATGCTTTAAAGCATTGGCAGAAGAAGGATGCAAGTGCAAAATCCTACATCTATAATACAATCTCTGATCATTTGCTACCACACATCAGAGGATTGGAATCATCTGAAGATATATGGAATGCATTGGAGTATCATTTCCAAAGTACTACTAAAGCACGGAAAGCAAGTCTATGGTCAGAGTTTACAACATTCAAGAAGAAGCCAAGTCAAACCATTAGTGATTATGTCACTAAGATGAAGGATCTTGCAGATAGTCTTGGATCCATAGATGAAGATGTTGAAGATCACAGATTGATTGCTTAGCTACTTGCAGGTTTGAGAGGGGATGAAAGGTGGAAACCTTTTGTCTTATCAACAGAACTTTCTTTGAATCATTATGTTCCAGATTTGAACCAGTTGCTTGGTTTGATGCTCACATATGAGCAAGACTTGAAGGGAGATGGAGATAAAGGTCAAAGTTCTGCAATGTACATGAAGAATAAGAAGAAAGGAGATAAAGGTAAAGCAAAGGATGAAGAGGAGTCTAATTCTCAAGCTTATTATGCAAGAGGTAAAGGCACTGGCAGAGGAAGAGCAAGAGGTTTTGGAAGAGGAAGAGGTAATCAAAATAACAACAAAAAGGCTTGCTGGATCTGTGGATTGAGTAATCATTTGGCTCATGACTGTTGGCACAACCAACAAGGATCAAACCAGAATCAAAACAACAATAGCAGAGGTCGAGGTGGAAGATATCAAAGTAATTTTCAAAGAGGTAGACAAAGTCAAAGAGGAGGCTATGGTAGAGGTGGAGGAAGAAGTTGGGGACAGAATCAATCCTACAACACCACCTACTACAACTATGCAAATGACACACAGAATGAAAGTCATACATCATTGATGATTCAATCAGCACATCAGACAAAGAAGATCTAAAGGTATTTTACATTGACTCTGGATGTTCTAATCATTTGTCAGGAAACATAGAATTGATGTCAGATTTGGAAAAAGGCATTTCTAGTCACACAGTTCAAACTGGTGATAATACAAGACATAGTGTACATTCAATTGGAAAAGTGAAATGCAAGAGTGGAGCAGATTTGCTAACCAATGTTTTGTATGTTCCTACAATACCTAAAAACTTGATTAGTGTGGGACAGATAGTTGAAAAAGGTTTTCAAGTCAGGTTTACAAATGAAGGAGTATTTGTGGAAGATCCAGAGAATGGATATAATCAGATTGTCTCTGGTAAGAAAGAAGGTAGACTCTTTACTTTAAGAGTGCAAGGGAACATTGGTCAAGCTTTGCTCACACATGGTGAAGCAGTGATTACAGAACTTGATCTCTGGCATAAGAGATTAGGTCATTTCAATGAAAGAGGAATTAAAGCTATGGTTGCTAATCAGTCTGTACTAGGATTACCAAATGTGCAAAGTCAACATATGGTTTATAAATGTGAAGCATGTCAAATGGGTAAAGCACACAGGTTACCATTTCAGAAGAAAGGATTCAAACATGATGGAATACTTGAGCTCATTCATACAGATGTATGGGGACCAACAAAAGAAGGATCTATCAGTGGCTCAAGGTATTATGTTCTTTTCATTGATGATGCTACAAGATGGATAACATTATATGTTTTGAAGGAAAGATCAGAAGTGTTTGGAGCTTTCAAGCATTTTCATGCATATGCAGAGAGAGTCACAGGTCAAAAGCTTAAGAGACTGAGGTCTGATGGAGGGGGAGAATACTTCTCCCAAGAGTTCAATGATTATCTTTGGAATGCAGGTATTAAGAGAGAAATAACTTGCAGGTATACACCACAACAAAATGGTGTAGCAGAAAGAAGGAACAGGACTTTGGTTGAGTTTGCTAGAGCTATGCTAAAGGAGAAGAACTGTCCAAATTATCTTTGGGCTGAGGCTGTAAATACAGCTACATATCTTGTGAATAGATTACCATGTGCAGCTCTGAATGGAATGACTCCATATGAAGCTTGGTGGGGTAAGAAACCAACACTAGATCATTGTAGAGTGTTTGGATCAATTGCATATGCTTATGTGCCATCACAACTTAGGCATAAACTTGAACCAAAGGCAGAAAAATATGTGTTCATTGGTTATGATGAAAAGCAGATGGGTTACAGATTGTGGAATCCTCTAACCAAACAATTTATTGTTTCTAGAGATGTTACATTTGATGAACAGAAAAGTTGGTATGCAGATCAAAGTCATACAGCTGAAGAATTTGAAGAAGAGGTAAGAAGATGTGAGAAAGGAAAATCAATTGTGCAGGTGAATAGAGATGAAGACTATATGCAAGCAAGTTCATCCAGAAGTGGATTAACAAGAATGAATGAAGAAGCTCCTATATTTGATGAAGAGGTGTATCCAGAAACTTATGAAGAATGTGAACCAAGAAGGTCAAGCAGGACTAGAAGACAACCAGAAAGGTATTCTTATGATACTTCTTACATAACTCAGAAGAACTATGCATATATGGTCAAAGATGATGAAGAACCTCAGAACTATGATGAAGCTAAAGGTAAAAAGCAATGGGAAGAAGCAATGAAGGAAGAGTTCAATGCACTGGAGGAGAACAAGACATGGGAACTTGTTCCTAAACCAAATGGTAAGAAAGTAATTGGAAATAAATGGGTTTATAAAGTGAAGAAGCTTGCAGATGGAAGTATAGCCAGATACAAAGCTAGATCGGTGGTGAAAGGCTATGCCCAGACCTATGGCATAGATTATGATGAGACATTCAGTCCTGTAGCTAAGATGTCAACTATAAGGACAATCATTGCTATTGCAGCTTCAAAAGGATGGACCCTAAGTCAATTGGATATAAAAAATGCATTCTTGAATGGATACATATCAGATGAGGTATACATGGAACAACCTCAAGGGTTTATAGATTCCAGGTATCCAAATTTTGTTTGCAGGTTGAGAAGAGCATTGTATGGATTGAAGCAAGCTCCAAGAGCTTGGAACTATAGACTGGTGAAGTATCTCAATGATCTTGGATATCAAAGTTCAAAAGCAGATTCAAGTCTACTTATCAAAAGAACAGAGGAAGGTACAATCTACATTTGTATTTATGTAGATGACATTATAATCACAGGTACTTCAGATGAAGGAATCAAGGAGGTAAAGAGATTACTTGAGAAAGAGTTTAAGATCAGTGACCTAGGAAAGTTATCATACTTTCTTGGAATGGAAGTTACTTATACAGATCATGGCATATATGTGTCACAAGAAAGGTATCTTCTGAACTTGTTGAAGAAGTTTGATATGGAAAATTGCAGAGAAGCTTCAAATCCACTTGAAGTTAATCACAAGCTCAGTAAATATGATGGTGCAGACTACAAAGATATGAGGAAGTATCAATCTCTTGTGGGTAGTTTGATTTATGCTACACTAACAAGACCTGATCTTAGTTATGCAGTGGGAGTTTTGTCACAATTCATGCATTGTCCAAAGGACCCACATTGGATTGCAGGTCAAAGAGTTCTCAGATATATCAAAGGAACTATAAAGGAAGGATTATATTATCCTTTTACATCAGATTTGAAGTTGAGAGCCTACAGTGATTCAGATTGGGCAGGTAATCAAGATGACAGAAGATCAACTCATGGTTACATGATATACATTGGTGATAAGCTTGTAAGTTGGTGTTCCAAGAAACAACATACAGTAGCATTATCATCAACTGAAGCAGAGTACAAAGGACTTGTGGAAGCAGCTAAGGAAGTCATATGGATGCAGACATTGTTCAAGAGCTTAGGAATTGATCAAGGTACACCTACAATACATGGAGATAATATGAGTTCACTTTATCTTGCAGCAAATCCAGTATTTCATGCAAGAACAAAGCACATAGAGATACAGTATCATTTTCTCAGAGAAAAGGTAATGGAGAAGGAGATTGAAGTGGAGTACATTTCTACTAAAGATCAGTTAGCAGACATAATGACAAAGAGCTTGGATGGTGTGAAGACCAGCAGATTCAAAAGCATGGCAGGAGTAAAAGAAAAGAAGAAGATATGAAGAAACAGGGAATGTCAATTAGTGATTGAGGGGGAGCCGTTGGAGAAACAATCACTAACTGGACATATATTTGAAGTTCAAATCTTAGGAAGAAAACCCCATGCCTATGTGAAGGGACAAATTCACAAATGTATTATACTTGTAAAGTTAGTTCACTTTAGTTCTAGAAGCTTTTCAAAAGTTACGGGAATGAGAAAATCTATATAAGTTAGTTAGTATCAACTGACGCGGAGAGAGAGAATAGAGAGAAGAAGTAGAAGAAGGAGTTCATTTTATACGACTGAGAATAGTCGGGCTTCTCTGAGTGAGAAAGCATCTGTAAAACTTCTGAGTTTTCATAGCTGTAAGAAAGAACTGAGTAAAGTTCTGTGTATGAGTCTCTCTCCATCATCTCCATGTTTGCCTACTGTGTGATGAATTCAAAAGTTCAAGTTTTCTGAGCAATTCGATGCCTGGCATCGAATCTTGGCTGATAAGTCATTTTTTCATTCTCTGTGTGTTAACTATTGTTGAATCTTCTAAGAATATGAAGTTTGTGGAGCAACTCGATGCCTGGCATCGAGTTCCAGCATAAAATGGATGCTCGGCATCGACTTCTAGCATATAAGTCATCTTCTTCATGTGTGTGTAAAATAGAGTGTTTCTGGTGCAGAAAAATAGCCAAAAAAAGCCCAAAGTCGATGCCTGGCATCGACTTGGACTGAAATTCGATGCTAGGCATCGAATTTTTTATTTTTGGACATCAGGAATACTAAAACAGGCAAGATTTCTAGTTTTGGAAGGTCATACAGGGTCATCTTGTGAGGGCCATAACTTGAGTTCTAGAGCTCCGTTTGATGCATATGATAGCTTGTTGGAAAGCTCTACTCTTCTAGTTTCAGTCTATAAAGTTTCATGGAGAAAGCATACTTGAGCTAGGAGAAATTAGCAAAATACTGAAGGTATGTCATTTCGGTGACTAGGAATTTCTGTAGAAGCAAAGTTCTCACTTTAAGCTATCATTTCTCAAAGTTTGGAGTGGCAATGAGTTAATGGTGACCATAGAGGTGTTCTAGTGTCACATTAATTCATTTCTTGTGGTGTTTTATACATCAACAATGGTGACTACGTATATTGTTCCTTCTTTGTCCAAGTATGCTCCATTTTCAAACTTGACAGTTGGGTGCTCTAGTCCAATGGATTGGTCAGGGTTTTTAATCTGGACCACAGATCTTCCTAGGCCGTCCTCATAGATGCTAGCACCTAATCGGTTGGTCCTAAGGTATTCCAGTTGAGTCTTGTAGGGGCCTTCCACCCTATACAAATATGGCACACCTGAACTACCTGTAGGTCTTTCCATACCGTGGGACATCTCTGACTCACTAGTTTCAGAGCTAGGGTAGTGTGAATAATGGCTCAACTGCTGGGCCCAAGACCTAGTAGTGTGATTAACACTAGCCTCTGAAGACCTAAGACTTTGTCTATCCCTCCCTAGATATTGTACTGATCTAAGGTTCATATGCTTTATTGAGCAATCCCCAATTTTACCCAAGTACAACCTCGTTGCTGAGTTCTTTTGTATCAATTACTTGATTCTTTGTAGTCGATTATCGTGTTTAGGATCTTGTCTGATACCACGTCGTCAAGAATACTTGAGTTAATTTCCGCACTTGAAGTTGATCGTTGCACGTTAAGTCTTTTCCTTTAAAGTTATCGACCGTACAAAGATTATGTTGTTAGCTTGAACTTGAGTATTTAGGTAGTCTTCAACTTGATAAATGCCTATCGTCACCCTGACTTACTTCTAGCACTATTCGTACTTAGCCTAAGCTAGGAATTGATAGAGGGAGTTGAGAGTATTCCAACCTCGCTTGTTGATCCCTTGCCGCTTTGGTGCTCAAGAACCCGGTTCTCAAGCTTGCAAATCACCCTTGCTTTGGATGCCCTCAAGTGCTCTCAGTGGACCTGTAAAAGTCCCAAAGTTAGTTCAAGACTTCAATTCAAATGACAGACAGGTCACTTTCATGCATGTAATTCACAGACCAAATTTTCCCTTTGCCTTTATGGAAAACAATCCCAAGGATCCTTCAGTTTTCCTACCCCGGGGTATGGTCAACTTCAAAATACCCTACCTATTAATCCTGATATTAATTTTACTGTAACTAGTGGAAGTTTTGGTTGTACTCCCCACGAGCTTTCCAACAAGACAAGAATCACAGCAAAGGGATTTTGTATGAGGAAGTTATGACAGTTCAGGATTTTGGGATTAAAACAGGGCTCAAACAAGTTGACAAATCCCAGGATTTTTCTCAAAACACACTTGTAGGGACCTCACAAATCACTAATTGGTTAATAAGTATGCCAAAAATTACCCCAAAAACTTGGTATTAAAAACCCTAGAAATTTGGCCAAAAAAGCCTATCAATCGCGATCAACAGGTCTGTCAATCGCGATTGAAAGAGGTGTCCGTCGAGCCTGTCGGGTCGCGATTGACAGTGTCAATCGCGATCGACAGAGTCGGTCGTGGGTCTTGTCAATCGCGATCGATGGTGTCAATCGCGATCGAAACTTTTTCTGGGATTTTTGTCGTGATTTTAGTCAATCGGGGATGTGTCCGTCGCGATGGACACGTGGCAACGCGAGAAATTCAATCAATCGTCAAAATTCAGACGGTCGCGATCAACGGTGTCAATCGCGACTGACAGGGGTGTCGGTCGTGGCTGTCGATCGTGATCGATGGTGTCAATCGCGATTGACAGGGTCAGTCGGTCGTCTCTGTCAGTCGCGATTGATAGAATCTATTGATCGTGGCTGTCGGTCACGATCAAGGGTGTCAATCGCGACTGACAGAAAAACACGGAATTTTTTAGTTTTTTTTAGTGATTTGGAATGTGCTCCTTGTGCATGTCATTGTGTTGTGCTTTGTTTTACCAAATGAGCGATTTTTCTATCGATCGCGATCGACAGAGGTCTGTGACACAGAGACAGTTTCGAGCTTGTCCGTACCTGCGCAGCGTGCTAGAGGGGGTGATACAGCTGTACCTGCAAGATCACTCACAAAACAGACAGAAAAACAATGCACACAATTCACTCTCTCGCTCTCTCTCACAAGTGGAATGAAGGAAATGGAAGGGAGAAGGTGATATGATCAAAAAAATGAAATTTTTCGCGATGATGGAGATGGAGGTCGGATATGGTGAGGATGATGATGGTGATGATGATGGTGAGGTAAGAAAGAGAAAAATAAGAAAATTAAAGAAATTACCTACAACGCCAACGTCTCAATTCTACGTCTTACCATCACACGCTCGTCCTCAGAGCTCGATCCCCGGCAACGGCGCCAAAATTTGGTGTAGCTCAGTGATGAGTAGCACCTCCTTTAATGTCAATCCGGGAAGACGTGAGGATGGTATGATGACCTCGAGCAAGTGAAGGCACAAGTGCGTGAGTGCGAAGCACACTAACATGCACACACATACACACACGCGCGCACACAAGGTAAGATGAAGAGAGAGAGGCAATGGAGTTCTTTAGATTACTTCCAAAATGCTCATACAAGTTCAAATCAATCACAAGCTAACCCCAAAAATGAGCTCTCTAGCTCTATTTATAGTTTTTGACTAGGTTTTGGCCGTGTCCAGACCTAGTGTCCGGCCTAGTCAAAAATTAGGTTCTAGGTCCCATTTGAAGGCTCAAATGGAGTCTAAAAATTATGAAAACTAGTAGGTAGCTACTTCTAATGCTCCTCAAGCTCAAGGACTCCTTGGCTTGCACAAAATGGAGGTACAAAAATATGAAATGGTATTTACAATGGCTTTTAGTGATGAAAATCACTATTTTTGTAGGGATTTCCTCTAACGATTTGACATACACATCTTCGAGCTCCCTACTTGCTCCTTCTCCTTATGTGTCCACCTCTTTGATATGCTTTAGCTTCTTGAAAAAATAATGGCCTACTTGCCCGATCTTCTTTGACTACTCTGTCTGCTTGTACCTTCTCTTCGCTCTCACTCCCTTCGTACGCTTCCTTGATAAATCTTGCTCTTCACTATCTAAATGGAAGAATTTCTCTCTTAATTGCTTTTGTTTCTTCATTCCTAATTTATATAAGCATTTCAAACCACAACACATGTCCAATGCAATTTGTCTATCTGAAGTAAGAAATTGAAATCTTCTTTGACTTACTTCACGAGGCCTTTGCTTAAAATGCCACATGCTTTGTATTCTCTCTCTCTCTATCTCTCTCTCTATCTCTCTCTCTCTATCTCTCTATCTCTCTCTCTCTCTCTCTCTCTCTCTCTCTTTCTCTTTGTTGACATCCTTTGCTCCACATGCACTTGAATCTGAAGAGAGATGAATAGGTGGATCGGGTTCAATAGATGGATCGGATTGAGCATTGTTGCATTGAGAGTCTAACTTAAATGACTCACTTGAGAGCACAGAATCATGGACATCATTCATGAAAGGATCCACTAAAAACAACAAATTTGAAAGTCTATCGACTCGATTACTAGAGACAGGTGCTGCCCAAGCATCTACCGGAAAGAGTGAGCTCATCTTCATTGATAGTGGAAGTGTAAGAGCATTCCCTTTATAATATAAAAATAGTGGAAGTGTAACATCAGGTGATTATATCTCCCAAATCACATATCTAGATAATTATGAAGATGGATTGTGCCCATTATTATGGGTTGTACGATTTGACTTTATGTCACAATCAAGAATCATTTAGAGATATGATTTCATTGCTCATTAAAAATTGGTGAAGAGCTACATGATAGGCAATCCAAGATCAATGTACTATCTAGGATCCATGTTTGAAATTTATGACGTATCTTCAAGCAAGTAAATTTATGAATTCTTTCTTAGTGATATCATCTATATTTCTTCAATTTTATGATATGTACTTTTTGAAAAATACTCTTCAAGGTGGATTGATATCATGCTAAGTATAAAGGCAAAACGACAATAGAACCATCAAGATTTTTTTCATCTATCTTTCGGATTTATTGTAGGTAATAGAGCCTTATATTTTTCCAACCCATGTTGAAAAAAGGTTCTTTCAAAAATATATAGATTCTCATCCATGGTGGTAAGTCATACATGTCCAACCTGTAGGTTGACAATCATTTGATAGCATTGACCTTATGCACATTGACCGTGATGATTTCAATACATCATTGAATCTAGATACATTGATATTAAAGGGGCTTAGAATTCTTCTTCTTGGCAACAAAGATATTATAAATTATGGGATTAACATGATCAGTATAAAAATGGAAGAGGAAAATTTAATGGTTTTCCAACTTTTCAAGCAAATGAATATCAATATAAACATAGTGATAAAGGAGTCCATAATTGACAATAATTTTCTCCTCACGTTCCCCTTATTGAATTCAAAAGACTTTAAAAATGAATGGGATTTAACATTGAGAGATGATGGACAATAAAAAAACTTAAAGGTTTTGTGCCATGGATATACGTGGACTAAAATGTTTCTTTTTTATACACCATTTATTTTATTGTGTCCAATTCTATTGTTTACTACCACATACATGATATTTTCAAAATTGGAGTTGCAAGAGGACTCAAAATAGCAGCTACACCAGAACTCAAACTTGAAACATTCTCAACCCCACCTACATCATCTACATTTTAAATGTTTGTAGCTATGATAGGATGTATTTCAACACCCTACACAACATTTCGCATTCTCTTTACAACCAATACATGCCTCATCATGTATGCCCATAATGGGTAGTTGGAACCATCCAACTTATCCTCAATAATCAACATGCAAAACACATAACTGTTTTTAGCCATGGTCGATGATGGTACCTAGATGTGAAAATTTGACCGTCTCTCAAAAAACGTGAGTATAAATACCCAATAGGGCTTTGCTAAACATAAAGTTAACTTTGAGAAGTTTGTAAAAATTATATATATATGTTTAGCACAAAATGACAAAAATATTTGTATGATCACTATGATAGTGTGTTTGGAGTGTGAAATAAGCTCAAATCATTTTTTTGAGTTGTGCATAAATTTCTTGGGAGATTCGTTTTGAAGTATACATGAGAGTATGCTCTTCAATTTTTGTAGTGATATGAGACTATGAGCAGGTGAATGCCTGCAACTCGCCTTAGGAGACTATGAGCAGGTGAATGCCTGCAACAACCTGCTCTGATACCAATTGTTAGAGTTTCGTGATCAGAAATCAGTCACAAAAACAACAGAAAGAAGAAGAAGATTGGAGCACAAATAGAGTGTATTATCAAGAAAATGTACAAATATAAGTACTCGTAAAGGTTATTGGTGTACATATAAACTAAGGAAAAAACCTCCTACAGAGGGAAAAAACTCCCCATCAATCTTAGCTATGTTTCACACCAAAATATACTAATAGAATCACTAACCATAAAATGATGCGTCCTTTAAACAAGGGAAAATTTTAGTTATGCCATACAAATAATGAGTATGGAATATGTGAGTCAACGTCAATTATAAAGAGAGAGTACTCAATGGATGCAAAAAAATATTTGATCTCTAGAGTCCCACAAACAAGAATATTTGAGATGAAATGTGGGACTGGTTGCCAGCGAGTTGTGGAGTGGGAAAATTGCATGGGCAGGGTTGCTTTATTGAATACAAGCTGTAGTGTGGGCTAACCACAATTTGGGAACAACATCGCGGTGTAGTTCCTTTCAATCATTGCTGTGATTTGGGAGTGAATTCTCATCTCCATTTCTCTTTATTGACGTTGAAGACCATTTGCAAAGCATTTAAAATCGTTCAATAAACTCTATGAAAATTTGGGTGATAGCACTCCACAATCATGACTTCTTATATCAAGGGACGGGAGATTTGGAGAGCTACCAAAGAAAAAAGAAGAAAAAGAAAGAAAAATAAATACATAAAAAATTTGACTAGGAGGAGTTCCTTGGAAACTATTGTGGAGGCCACGACTGAGAAGTGAAGACCGTTAATGATGCGCGGACATTTCCATCATCCAAGCAAAAGGAAAAGGAACATAAATTGACGACGAAGATGATCATTTCATTAATCAAAGTTTTCAGGTTTCCTTTGTCTACTTCATGGCAAGGATTGCCCCCTTGTTGGTGGTTAGTAATTTGGGTATGGTGAAGGAGAACAAGTCTTCAGGCACGTCTTTGGAGCTTTTTGGCGTCAACCTTTCGGCCATCACTTTTTGAAGGGAAGATATTGTGGCAAAGTAAGAAGAACTAAAAAGAACTTGCCTCATTGGTCAATTGTTTGGTCCTAAGCCCCCTGGAGTCCTTTCGCCAGTGGTTCCATAAGAAATGGTTCTCACACAGCTTGACTATGAGCAAATGCTAGTTCTTGCCGGCAAACCATGTAATCTTGGTGTTTGAAAATGAGGAAATGGCATTTCAAGCTTTACAAATATGCACTTGGTAGGTATGGAGGACTATCATATGCCTGTTTAAACGGTTTCATGATTTCATCCCAAGTCGATATAAACCACTGTGCTATCCACCCAGGATCGAGCTTCCAAACTTTCCCTTTTCCCTGTACGGTTTCATAAGGGAAATTGTTTCACCCATAGGTCGTCATTGGCATCGAGAGAAGATGTCGGGGGCCTTATATATGAAGTGGCAAAATACTTTTTCAATGCTAGATGGCAGACACAAATTTGTGTCGAAGCAAATCTAAACAAAGATCTTGCCTCTAAAATCGCCATAGACATCGGAGAAGAAAAAACCAGTGAGTAGGAGATTAAATACAAGAACTTGCCAAATGCCTGTTTTCACTATGGAGTGCAGGGCTACAGAATAAAGGAATGTCCTTTAAGAAAAAACTCAAATAAAAACAAGCAAAACCCAGAGAAAGCTAATGTAACAGGGAACAAAGTTGTGGCAATGGCCCAGAGTATATTAGAAGAGTGTCCATTGGAGTCTAAAAAGGTGAAAGAAACACAAGTCTTGGAGACAGACCCGGATGGCTTCATGGAAGTAAGATGAAGAAGGGGAAGCCCAAAAGGAAGTATTGAGAAGAGGCCCTCTCGTGCGGCTCCAAAAACGAACATCTTTTGCGACCTAGAAAAGGAGGTCTGTAAGCCGTCGGATTGGCAATTGTAAATCCTTTTTTCATTTTCATATTCCGCACGAACTGAGAAGTCGCTGCGAAGAGATGTAACTTTTTTATAAAGCAATGAAAAGACACTTTCGGTGATGACCAAAAGAGTCGCCAGACTGTCTGTCTGTGCGAGATGTTTTGTGGAGTTCTCGTAGTTTGTGTTTGAGAATTCTGCGTACTGTTGTGTCTTTCTGTTTGTTTGATTATCTGCACCTGTACGGTAAAGATTGGATTATGGTAATGTTACATTAAGTGAAATATTGAATCGCTGTTCTGAAAGTTGTTTACTGTAAGTCTGTGTTACGGTAATGTCTATCCTTGCGTTGTGTACTGAGATGTATTGATTGGAATACGAATAGTAATTCTGTAAAGGAACGAGCCAGAGTTTATTAGAAAGTGGATTAGCAGAGTTGTTTTGAATGAAAGGTCATAAGAGTGAGTTGATTTGGGAAAATCAAGTATAGGGCCTCTGATTATTCAGACCCCTTCCACTCCCAAGAACCCGAATAGAGTTTAAACACGTTTTGACGGCAAAAGCGCGTTTAACACTGGCGCCGTCTATGGGAAGTGGCACCAGAATGTTGCAAATTAGTTGTGAGAAAGTGGCAACAGAGTGTTGCACAGTGATTGTGGGAAGGTAACCATTGATTGTGAATCGACAGTAAGGTAGAAGTATACGCAAGAGTTGAAAAAAGGTGATATATGCTGGTTACCTGGTCCGACGAGTCATATCCGAAGTACAGACAGCCTTGGGTGGTACCAAATTTGCGAAGGACACCCACAGGAGGAAGAAGCGCAGATCGGTTAGGTCTGGTCGTCGAAGAAGCGAAGCATATTAGTAGTGATTCCGGTCGCATTCCGGTGGAACATACTGCAATTTCGGTAAATTCCGGTGAAATCTCGGTGTAGTCTGCAGCAGAGACAGTAACTTCGGAGTCCACAGGAACACAATGTGCAGTTGATCCGACACCGTCTGGTCAAGGTTCAAATCTCTCTATGGATATAGGTGTGTTATCCAGAGAGGTCCTTGAAGGTGAAAGAATACTCTGGATTGGGGAAAGTTCCACTCATTCCGGTGATAGTTCGGTCCTGGTTGCAGAAAATTTACAATTTTTCGGTGATAGTGTTATACTTCCCAGTGAATCTTCATTCCGGACACCACTGTTCGGAGCAAGTTTGCCTATGTTTGATACCGTAGAAGAGGGTAAGCTATTTGAATTAGAAATTCGTAAGAGGCTGAGCGCTAATTTTTGAAGCGGAAGGAGAGCCGTCTAATCATACAGACTCCGAAGAATCGGAAGCACATTCTCAGAACTCAGGAAATAGCAACCGTATTGATACTAGCACCATGAGTGGGCAACAACAACAACAACAACAGCAACAACAACAGCTACTTCCACCTCGTCCGGTTCCAACAGAAGTCACCTACACAAAATTCGGTGGATTTCCAGGGGATGATCCTGATGCTCATGTACGTACCTTTGAAATTAGTTATGTAGTACTAAACCATCCACCTGATCCGGCATACAAGGCCATATTATTCTCGTCAACCTTAGTTAATGAAGCAGGGAGGTGGCTTACAGAATATGATATTAACCATTTCGGCACCTATGAAGCGGTAAGGGATGCGTTTTTGCAGAGATTCCGACTAAAGAAGAACCCTGCCGAAATTTTTGATTACCTACAGAACAATAGACAAAGGCTGAATCAAACAGTGAAGGAATATGCCACCCTATTCAGAACTCATTTGAGACAACTACCTCCGGCGCATGCTAATTTACCGGATGATGTCATCACTCAGTGGTTTATTAATGGGTTAACTCCGAAGCTCAAACAGATTATGATCATCCATTGTGTGGGAGCTATGACATTAGATGCGGTTATTGCAATGGCTTTGCAGCTTGAGCATAAGGTTGGAGGCTTTACCGAAGATTTGGAGTGGTTAAAAGCCAGTAAAAGTGTTGCAGAGGATCCGGCTAGACAAATGTATTGTACTAAATGCAAAAATCCAGGGCACACCAGTGCCACATGTGCCCTTAATCAGATGTATTGCGCTATCTGCAATACAACCAGACATTCCACCAAAAACTATGCTTATAACGCCAAAGTGCAGGGACCAGCAACCATAAATGCTATTATACAAGAACCTGGGTAGGCGGCCACTCATTATATCCCACCTCAGATGAGAAATAATCAGCAACAAGGATACAAAAATTATCGAGGACAGCGAAATACAAATTACAATACTAATCACTGGCAGACAGGGACATCATAGGAAGGTAATTCTTTGCCACCCCCTCGCTGTCATTTTTGCGGTGAGTTAGGCCACATATGCAGATTCTGTAAAGATGCAGCTGAATATTATCAGAGGAAGAAAGAGCGTCAGAACCCTATGACCAATATGGTATATATTTCACCAGTAGAAACTCAGGCCGCAGTGATTCAAACAAGATCTGGTAAGCAGTTACAACCAGTAGCAGAAGTGTTTGAACCTGGCATCCATGAACAACAGAGAATGTATGACAAAGCTAGTCAATGGACCACCAAAGAGCCTACAGTGTTTCCAGATCCCATTCGGGTAACCCAAGTTCCGCTGCCAAAGGAAGGATCACAGGAACAAGATTCTACCCCTATAACAGGCGCATCATCTTCAGAATCGGTGAAAAGTACAATTCAAGCAGATCAGGCATGGGAAATTTTATCTAAGGCGTCCATTACTCTTCCTCTTGGACAGTTACTTGCACTAGTACCGGGAGTTCGACAGCAAATCCAATAACAGCTCAGTCTTGGATCTTCCTATATTCCAGCGATAGCAACCGTACAACCGGAAGCTGATTCTACGGTGGATCATTCGGTCCCTTTGATTACGGTATGGTACAAAAATCACAAAATTACTCAAGTACTAATTGATGGTGGGTCTAGTGTAAACATAGCCACTATAGCACTTTGAGAAGTTGGGATGGACGAAAATCGAGCCTGTTCAATTTTTCATAAGAATGGCCGATCAATCCAGAGTTCACCCGGTAGGACTTGTAAAAAATGTTCCGATAACTTTGCAGGGAACAACGTTTGAGATGACTTTTGTAGTCTTAGAACTACCGGAGTCTAGTCTTGATTATAACCTCCTTTTCGGACGACCCTGGTTAAAACAGGCTAAGGTTATACAGGATTGGTCAGCACAAGAACTAACATTTAAGGATAATCATCATAAATATGTTGTTAAACTTGATGCCATTCAGCCTTGTGAACTCCATGCCAGGCCATATGTAGCAGAGCTAGTCCACATGTTGGATGGTGTTGGCAGCAGTCAGGGAACCGAAGGAGCCACAAGACGAAGAGAGCCAGAGCGAAGGGACAGCACAAGCAGACATGGCAGTCAAAGAAGATCTGGCAAGTAGGCCATCTAAATTTTTCAGACATCAAGGAGTTGAGCACACAAGAAGAAAGAGCAAGTAGGGAGCTCAAGGTATGTATGACAAATCAATAGAGAAAATCCCTACACAAATAGTGATTTTCATCACTAAAAACCATTGTAAATATCATTTCGTATTTTTGTAGCTCCATTTTGTGCAAGCCAAGGAGTCCTTGAACTTGAGGAGCTTTAGAAGTATCTACCTACCAATTTTCATATTTTTTAGATCTCGTTTGAGCCCTCTAATAACCCCTGGAACCTAATTTTTAACTAGGCCGGACACTAAGTCTGAACAGGGCCAAAGCTAGTCAAAAACTATAAAAGGAGCTAGAGAGCTCATTTTTGGGGTTAGATTGTAATTGAAATGAACTTGTAAGAGCTTTTTGAAAGTAATCTAAGAACTCCATTGCCTCTCACTCTTTGTCTTGCCGTGTGTGCGCGTGTGTGTGTATGTGTGTGCATGCTTGTGTGCTTCTCACTCACGCACTTGTGCCTCCACTTGCTCGAGGTCTTCATACCATCCTCACGTCTTCCCGGATTGACATTAAAGGAGGTGCTACTCATCACTGAGCTACACCAAATTTTGGCGCCGTTGCCGGGGATCGAGCTTTGAGGACGAGCGTGTGATGGTAAGACGTAGATTGGAGACGTTGGCGTTGTAGGTAATTTCTTTACTTTTCCCATTTTTCTCTTTCTTACCTTACCACCATCATCACCATCTTCCACCTCCATTTCCATCATCGCAAAAGTTTCAGTTTTTTGATCATATCACCTTCTCCACCTTATTTCCCTCATTTCACTTGTGAGAGAGAGCGAGAGAGCGAAATTGTGTGTGCTGTTTTTGCATGTTTCTTGAGTTGTCTTGCAGGTACAGGCCGCATCATCGTCCCCAGCACTCTGCGCAGGTACGGAATTCTCGGTAACTGTCTGTGTGTCGCCGACTTCTGTCAATCGCGACCGACAGAAAAAATGCTCAAATTGCCAAACAAAGTGCAAAACCATGATCTACAGGCCTAGAGCTTCCCAAAAATGTGCTTAGATTTTTGAAATTCATCAGATTTCTGTCAATCGCGATCGCTCTATCAATCGCGATCGCTCTGTCAATCGCGATCGACAAACCACGACGGACAGATCTGTCAATCGCGATCGACCAGTCAATCGCGACTGACAGCCCACGACGGCTCTGTCAATCGCGACCGACAAAGTCAACGACCGATTGACCACGACTGACGGATCATACGCGTGACACGTGTCAATCGCGATCGAGTCATCAATCGCGATCGACCCATCAATCGCGACTGACAGCCCACGACGGCTCTGTGAATCGCGACCGACACAATCAACGATTGTTTGACCACGACGGACAGACCCTCGCGACCGACCTGTCAATCGCGACCGACCCATCAATCGCGACCGACAGAGTCAATGACCCTTTGACCACGACTGATTGACTTTTTGAACCACCTGTCAATCGTGATCGACACATCAATCGCGACTGATAGCCACGACGGACCTGTCAATGGTGATCGACACATCAATCGCGACTGACCTGTCAATCGCGACTGACAGAACTTGCGAACGCGTTAGAAGGGCAAATTTGGCCAATTTTCTAGGGTAAAGAATAGGGGGCTAATTTGGTCAATTTGTGGGACAAACACTCGGGGTTAGCATTGCATGTTGAGGCCGCAACCCAAGTAATTCAAGAATTTCTGCCTGCTTGATTAAACTGTTTTGAACCCTGTTTTAATCCCTAAAGCCTGAACTGACATAACTTCCTCATACGAAATCCAATTGCTGTGATTCTTGATTTGTTGGAAAGCTCGTGAGGAGTACAACCAAAACTTCCACTGGTTATGTGAAAATTAAGATCAGGATTATTAGATAGGGTTTTTTGAAGTTAACCATACCCGAGGTAGGAAAACTGAGGGATCCTTGGGATTGTTTTTTATAAAGGCAAGAGATAATTTGGTCAGTGAGTCACATGCATGAAAGTGGTCTAGTCTGTCATTTGAATTTAAGTCTGGAGCTAATCTTGGGACTGATGCAGGTCTATTGAGAAGTAATTGAGCGCGTCCAAGCAAGGGCTTTGTGCAAGCTTGAGAATCAACTTCTCGAGCACTAAAGAGCAAGGATCAGCAAGAACGGTCGGAATACTCTCAACTCCCCTTCGTCAATTCCTAGCTTAGGCTAAGAACGACTAGAGGTAGGAGTAAGTCAGGGCGACGATAGGCAATTATCAAGTTGAAGCATACCTAAACTTTCAAGTTCAAGCTAAGAACATAATCTTTGTACTATCGAGAACTTTAAAGGAAAAGAACTTAACGTGGAACGATCAACTTTAAGTGCGGAACTACACTCAAATATACCTTGCGACGTGATATCAGACAAGAATTTTAACAGAGGATCAACTAAAAAGAATCAAGTAACTGATACAAAAGGACTCTGCAACAAGGTTGTACTTGGGAAAATTTGGGTTATTCAATTAGGCTTATGAACCTTAGATCAGGGCGACATCTAGTAAAGGATAGACAAAGCCTTAGGTCTTCAGAGGCTAGTGTCAACCACACTGCTAGGTCGTGGGCCCAGCAGTTGAGCCACCACTCATACTACCCAAGTTCTGAGACTAGTGAATCCGAGATGTCTCAAGGTATGGACAGACCTACGGGAAGTTCAGGAGTGCCATACTTGCACAGGGTAGAAGGTCCGTACAAGACGCAGCTGGAATACCTTAGGACCAACCGATTAGGTGCTAGCATCTATGAGGACGGTCTAGGAAGATCCGTGGTCCAGATTAAAAACCCTGACCAATCCATAGGACTAGAGCACCCAGCTGTCAAGTTTGAAAACGGAGCATACTTGGACAAAGAAGGAACCATATACGTAGTCACCAGTCATCCAGATAGGACAGACGAATTCGGGAATGTGATCCCTGAGACGAACATAGATGACCTAGAACAAGGAAACATGGGTGTAGAGCCCAGGACCCCTCGAGGGAAATCTGTTCTTACGAGAATTCTCACTCCTGAGTGGATTCCCCAAGACAACAAGAGCATAGATTTGCTTCTGAACCGAGAGTCTGATGAAGCCTTTTGGAGGTATAAATCTGATCGGCCAAATGATATAGGAACAATCATGATCTATGAGTTTAAAGATCCTGATAGCCCAGGCAGAGTGACCTACCTAGATCACGCCTCAGAGAGGATCTTTGTGGTTACAGAAAATGATAGGCATGCTTACACTTGGAAGGGTGAATTCGTTTTCCCCCAACCAAGATTGAACGTGTCCTTTGGTCACCCAGGAGCTGGAACCTCCCACGCTCACGGAACTCAAAGAGACAGGAGTAGAGATAGGTCAGAAGTAAGCTTTGCCAACCCAGGGGGCAGAGAAAGAACGAGAATGGAAACGAATAGAGTAGAACCTGAGATGCTTAGAGCTCACAGGAATCAAAGAAATGCGGATGAGTTCCCTCTACCACGACCTAGAGAGCACACAAGGACTTTGAGACCGACTCAGCTAGTTAAGTCCATGAAGAACTACTTCGATGGCACTGGAGATCCATACGATCATGTGGCTGAGTTTAGACAAGTCATGAGAGCTGAACAAGTGGAGGATCTATTCACGCAATACAATGCCTTTGGTCTAACCCTTAGGAACACTGCCCTGACATGGTTTCAGCCACTAAACGAGAGACAGTTCAAGAGCATAGACCAACTCCTAGAGGCTTTCATTATTGAATTCTCTAAGAGTGGCATAAGACATAATACCTCCTCATTGATTCACAGCTTTAAGCAAACCCCTCAAGAAACCGTGAGACTTGCAGGAAGAAGATTTAGGCAATACTTGGAGAGATGCCCTGTCCCTGAGCTACCCACACCAGCTAAGCAAGTGGCTCTATTCTTGGACGGACTGCTAAGTACCAAATTAAGATCATATGTGTACTTGAAGGACCCTATGACCATAGAAGAGTGTGTACGCATGTGTATTGACATTGAGGATAACCTAGGGGAGGAGCTAGAGCTGTCCAAAATCTACAAGGACTCAGATAGTGCCTCTAGCCTCTCTTCCTCGCAATCCACATCAATTGAGGAATTAGTAGAGAAAGTAGCTCAGAAACTAGGTGTCTCTAGCAAACAAATCCCAAGGTCTGCCCCTGTGAAAAGATGCTATACTTGTGGAGGCGACCATATGGCGAATGTCTGTCCCATTATGGCTCAACCCCAAGTTAATCCTAGTAGCCAATACTGCACCATAGAATGAAGGTACACCAATCACACCGCGCAAAATTGTCCCTACAATAAGCAAACCGTTAGACAGACGTACCCACAACCATACCCTCAACAAGGAAGATACCAGAACTAGTACCCACCTCAGCAGTATATGAGACCTCAACAAACCTACCAACCCTACCAAAACCAACTGAGACCCCAGCCAGTGCTAGCACAGCAACCACCTGCTCCTACTATTGTGATCCCAGTAAAATATGCAACTGCAGAAGAGAACCTGAATAGAGCTATAGTCCCTGTAACACCATTGCTTTCTGAAAGTGACCCGAGTGACCATAGCTTTGATTCTACACATGTTGATAGCCCCCAGGCCTACTACATGCAGTCTCCTGAACATGGTGAGTCTTACTATAGTGAAGAGCCAAATGAACCTAGTTGGGAGTCAGATTACACAAACGTCATGTATTCAAACCCCAACCCTAGACCTCAACCTAGACAAGTAAGACCCCCATTTCCTAGAGGACCATGCTACAGATGTCAGGGAGATCATCTCATTTGTGATTGTCCCTTGCCTCCACCTACACAACCCCAGTCACTGACGATCTAGGGCTTTTGCCAAGAATGTGGAAAGGAGCATCTCTTACGAGATTGTCCAAAGAATCCCAGCAATATGCCAAGAATCACTCCCATTAATGTTATTGGGTTAGTGGTAGATTCCACAGGAAGTGTCAATTCCACTGCACCCGTCCAGGTAGTCACTAGAGCTCAAGCAGTGCAGCAAAACCAAGGGGTAAGCAAGGAAAAGAGCCCAGACACTAGCGATACTGAGAGCCAAAATAAGAAGAGAACAAGAGCTTGGAGAGATAGCCATGAAAGAATGAAAAGGCAATGGGCAAAGAAGATGAGTGAACTTGAGGAAAGTCTATGAGAAACCAAGGCCAAAATCATAGAGATCACATCTCAACCGCACTCTCACACATTCCCACCGCTACCATCCCCATCACCCTCCATCCCTCCACCCTCTAATACACCCCACGTAACCCACCCACCACCCGAAGCAGGATCAGTATTAGCTGACCCCACTCCTGAAGACATAGACATGATGCTTAAAGCATATCAGGCCAGAATCCAAGAAGGGCCAAATGTAACGGATCATGACAAGTGCTACCCTAGAGCTGACCTAGAGATAGAAAGAACCAAGCTTTGCGCGAAAATGGTCGCATTGGCTCAGACTATGTTTGAAGCCAGTCGCCTTTTCAATTACTCGGGCTCAGCCAAGACGCAATTACACTTGGATGGACTTCTAGAGAAGTTAGAGGGCATAATTGCAAGATCGGCCAAGGAAGAAAAAAATCAAGAAAGAGATAAAGCAAGCAAAAACATGACCCATCCCCCATCAAAAGCTTATGTGCCCAATTCCACTGAACCAGACAACCCCCCCTCCCTAGAAAGAATAGAGAATCTAATGGCACAATCACAAAAGGAACTCGCCCCTCAACACGATGACAAGGCTAGTGAAAGAGCAGGTCTTCCTACCCAGAAAGCCTATGTGCCTGAGGCCTACGTGCCTAACTCTACGGAGCCAGACACGTCTTCTTCTATGAATCAATACACACCAGAATTCTTGCGAGAGATTCAAGAAGAGAAATGGGCTAAAGAGAGTGAAGTTCCTCCTCCCATTGAACTGGTGGATGACACACACGATCAATTCCCACAAGACCTTCCTTCCATTTATGGAGAGCAGGAGAGTGCCCAATCTCAAGAAAGATTAGACTTCGAGTCTAATTCTTTACAAGAACTACCCCATTTCACAGGCCCATGGGAAGCAAAGTCCACCTGTATGAGAGCACCTACAGTCATGGTAAGAAACGAAGATTCAGTCATACCTAGGAACACAGAGGTAGTGAAGAACACCAAAGTGCAGTGTAATCTCACTTTGGAAGAGCTGCTTAAGGTTAGACCAGAAGTGTGGAAACATGTAGCCAATCAAGTGCCCGAGATAGCAAAACCTCGTTCCCAGGTAGGATCACATAGGACAGTGCCAGAGATACCCTTGGATAAGATAGGAGATATGTGTGAAGGTGAAGAAGGGAACACCTATCTTCCCATTACCTACCAGGAGTACACCACCAAGGCAATTTTGGACTCAGGTGCAGGAGTTGCAATTGCCACCACTTCCCTATGGAAGCGTTGGGGCAAGCCAGCACTCAGGCCAACGAGAATGAAATTGCAGATGGCCGATGGTCATATTGAGAGACCCTTAGGATTACTAGAAGGAATAACTCTCACCACCTATGGTGTCGAGTTCGAGCATACCTTTGCTATACGTGATTTTAGCAAGAACCATGCCTATGAAATGATCTTGGGACGACCCTTTATGCGACAGTTGCAAGTGGTACAGGATTGGGGAACCAATTCTTTGTACCTGCAGCACTTAGGTATTACGACCAAAGTCAATCTCAAGGATTACTCGCATAGAGATGTCCCTCCTATCCAATGGAACCCCATCCATAGAGCCAAAGATGATACGGAATCGGTGCACTCCATAGGATCAGGATCCTCATGGATGCATGAAGACACTCACTTATGGATGTGTAAGGTAGCAGTAGAAGAAGAGAAGAGAGAAAAAGCCAGGGAGATAGGTGCAAAAGAAACCCATAGATCAATCCAAGACCCAGCCTATGCACCTGTAGTTTTTCCAGACGAAGAATTCGAACCTCACGGCTGGGCAGAAATCCTAGCAACAATGGACGTAGCCATCAATGAAGAACAATGGACACCTCACTGTGATGAAGATGGCTATGACATTTCAGTCTTCTCCATAGAGCCAATCATGGGAGAGGCAGTTTTAGAAGAATGCGAACCTAGCCCTGATGCATTTGAAGATGCGAGCGACTCCGATCTAGAGTCAATCATTATGGATCCACCTTTTGCATCAGATGAAGAATATTTCTATGAAGTAGAATTTCAACCCCAAAGGCACGGAGAGCTTACAAATGATGTGCGGCTAGCCACACATGCGACCCCAAAGGAAGAAGGGAAGAAAAGAAAGAAGAGAGCAGTCACACCAGAAGAGGAAGAATCTTTGTTTGAGGTCCCGGAAAACTTTAAAAAGTACGAGATAGATGACAGAAGAGTCATGATCAGAATGCCTAAACGAGAGGCACAATCAGGAGAGGCCTATGATAACAAAGAAACCACCAAAAAAATAGTAGTGGCCCTAGAAGAAGGAGAGGAGAGATGCACGTACATAGGCCATGACCTAACAGAGGAAGAAGAGCATGCGTTAATTGCCTTGCTAAGAGAATACAGAGATGTGTTCGCTTGGAGTTACAAGGATTTGAAGGGTGTTGATCCTGACATATGCTCACACACTATCCCCATGACCTCAGATGCCAAACCCTCTAAGCAAAAGCCCTATACATATAACGATAATTACGCTGCCAAGATCAAAGAGGAGATAGACAGACTCGTTGAAGCTGGATTTATCTATGAAATTGAGCACACTGAGTGGGTATCCCCCATTGTAGTGGTGCCCAAGAAAAACGGAAAGCTACGTGTGTGCATTAACTTGAAGAAGGTTAATGCAGCCACAATTCGAGAGAACTATCTGCTTCCTATTACAGAGCATCTCTTAGAAAGAGTAGCAGGCAAGGAAGTGTACAGCTTCCTTGATGGATTTTCGGGCTACAATCAAGTAGCCATAGCTCCTGAAGATCAGCATAAGACGGCTTTTGCCACTGAATGGGGTATATTTGCCTTTCGTGTAATGCCATTTGGGCTTACCAATGCACCAGCTACCTTCCAGAGACTAATGTGTCACGTATTTAAAGAGTTCTTGAGGAAGAACTTAGAAGTCTATGTTGATGATCTTTGTGCTCATTGCAACATCAGACAAACCCATATTCCTGAACTCAGACAAATCTTTGACAAATGTAGAGAATATCAAGTCTGCCTGAACCCAGAAAAGTGCGTCTTTATGGTCAGGCAAGGTAAGATTTTAGGACACATAGTGTCAAAGAATGGCATATCTACTGATGAAGAGAAAGTGAGAGCCATCGCAGAACTACCTGGGCCCAAGAATGTCAAGGAAGTACAAGCTTTCATGGGACATTGTGGTTACTACCGCCGGTTCATTCACATGTATGCTGTCATTGCAAAGCCCATGTACGGACTTCTGACAAACTTTGAGTGGACTGAGGAATGTGAGAATTCCTTCAATGAGCTTAAACGGCGATTATGTTCAGCACCAATCTTAACCACACCGGATTGGAATAAGCCTTTCCATGTTCATGTGGATGCATCTAATTATGCTATTGGGTGCGTACTTGCACAACCTATGGGTGAAGGTAATATGGATCTCCCTATTGCCTATGCCAGTAGACAATTGAATGTAGCTGAACAAAATTATACCACCAC
Source organism: Ceratopteris richardii (assembly GCA_020310875.1). NCBI lineage: Eukaryota > Viridiplantae > Streptophyta > Polypodiopsida > Polypodiales > Pteridaceae > Ceratopteris > Ceratopteris richardii. The sequence continues at coordinate 240,666,267 of CM035406.1, read as the reverse complement.
CGAACGAGAAGGATTAGGCATGGTATATGCAGTTAAAAAGTTTAGACATTATTTGCTTGCAAATAAGTTTAAATTTTTTACTGACCATCAGGCACTGCTATATCTCGTGAACAAGCCATGCAATACAGGAAGATTGGTGAGATGGTTCCTCTTACTAATGGAATATGACTTTGAGGTAGTAGTGAGGAAAGGCAGAACTCACCTGAGAGCAGATCATCTTTCTAGGCTCACATCTGGAGAAGCCCCACAAGGAGTGTCAGATGACCTTCCTGATGCTTACCTGTTTAATTTGGAAGTGGTGCCACAGTGGGCTAAGCCACTAGTGCCAGTATTGACATAGGAGCCTAACCACCCAGTAATAAACACACAGGATAGAGAGGTAGTAAAAGCCCAAAAATATCACATCATGGTAGGAAGTATGTACAAGCACACAGATCAAGGAATCTTGGCTTGTTGTGTAGAAGAGGACGAGTACGTTAAATGGTTGCAATTAGCACATGTAGGTGCATTAGAGCAACACTACTCAAAGCAACGAACCCTGCAGACACTAAGGAGACTCGGAGTGCATTGGCCGACTATGGAGGCTGATGTCCAAAAGTTGTGTAAGGAATGCCCAATCTGCGGCACTAAACCACCTGTGGAACATGCCACTCTTTATTAAGTTTCCATAGTGCCAGACTGGAGTGAACCACTAGTATCCTTTCTGAGGACGAAAACATTCCCTCAAGACATGACGCTTGCTAGGAAAAGGAGTTTAGAACAAGAAGCCCAGGATTACTCACTCATTGGTGATAATCTATACAAGCGTGGTAAAGATGGTTACCTGAGACTATGTGTCCATGAGAGTGAGTATCTCAAGATCTTGGACACTTCTCACCAAGGTGTAGAAGGAGGACACTTTGGACCAGATCGGGTGATCGGGTGATCAAGGCAATACTATTTGCGGGCTTCTGGTGGCCGACCCTTCACATGGATGCACATACCTATGTGAAACGCTGTGATGTCTGTCAGAGAACTCAATATCCTATATGTAAAGATGAGATGCCACTGAAACCTATGATGGGTGGACGTGCATTCTCTAAGTGGGGAATAGACTTCGTAGGTCCTATTAATCCCCCAACTAAGGGTTCCCATGCAGAATATATCATTGTTGCGACAAACTATCTAACAAAGTGGGTAGAGGTAAAAGCCACAACGAAGAACGATGCTCAAACAACAGCTAAGTTTTTATTTGAGAACGTGTTCACCAAATACGGGCTACCTATAGCTGATTGGGATAAACAGCTACACCATGCTGTTTGGGCATACCGAGTCGCCTACAAAACGGTACTCCAAGCCACCCCCTTTCAGATGGTATTTGGCCAAAATGCAGTGCTACCGTTGGACTTCCTAATACCTACACTGAAAGTAGCACAAGAGCATGAATGGACGGGTCATGAACTCTCCTCAAGAATTTTTGACCTAGAACGATTAGGAGAAACAAGACTGAGGGTGGTTGCAGGGATATATGCAACCAAGAAACGACAGAAGGCATACTTTGATGCCCACGTTAAGGATAAAGGTTTAAAGGCAGGCGACTTAGTTTTAGTCTACACATTGAAGCAACATGCGAGGAAACTGGAGAAGAGAGGCTATGGACCCATGATCATTAACAGAATCTCAACAAGTGGAGCAGTGCAACTAGCCACATTAGAAGGCGTTGTTCTCCCAAGTTATATCAGCGGATGCAGAGTCAAGTTGTATCAGGAACCTCTCACAGAGGAAATGCTAAGTCGACTCAATACTGCTAAGAAACGCAAAGAGGAAGAAAAGCGAATTCGAGAAGAAGCTCAAGCAGAAGCCCTAGAGCGCATACGGAGAATGAAATTAAGAAGACAAGGTAGAGAGCACCCTAGGCAAGATGCATATGCAGACCAAGGATATGACGTGGCTATGTGTGAAGTTTCAGGTGTTAGCTCACATAGGATAACTGATCGACGTCCTTTCATAACCTTAGATATAGGACAAGGAAAGAGTGCAAGGACTGTAAGAGCCTTGATTGACTCAGGTGCAGCCACTAGTGCTGTTAAATTGTCTTACTGTCAAGAGTTGCAATTAATTGTCAATCCTGTGGAAGCATATCTCATAGGATTGGGGGGCGTGGAAACCCCTTGCATGGGCGAGGTGGAACTTCCCCTCTATATTCACGATGAGGCAATGACAGTTAAAGTACTAGTATGTCAAGATGAGGACCTCACTGAACCCCTTGTCTTGGGTCAAGATTGGATCTATGACCAAGCAGTCAACTTAAACCTAAGAAGTGGACTTCTTCAGGTATGGGTGAATCAAACTAGAATTACAATTGAGTTAAATAATGGAGCACTCAAGGAACTAGGAAAGGCACAGACTCCTGGTCCCTCCAGGGGTGCACATGAAGTTGACCATGCTGTTCTTGTCCAAGGCTATGTGATACAGAGGAATGAAGATCTCAAAAAAGGAGTCAGAACCACAATGGAACTCCCTTCTTTTCCAAAGGATAGAAGGAGGCAGCAACTAAGGGCAGATCAATCACTGAAGACTCTCCAGGCGAGAGACCAAAAGAACGCGCAAAGCAGAAGAACTCAGCCGATGAAACAAATGTGGGTGCGGAAAGACGAGCTGTCGATCGTAACCAAGTCGCAACCACGGTCTCAACTTCCTATTAGTAATCAACGACTTGATGATAATAAGAGGACTCCTAAAACCCCTGTTGAGAAAGTAAAATCTATTTGGGTACCCAAGAAGTCGATGACGGCTGACCCACAATCAAGACAAATTTGGGTGCCTAAGGCTTGCTTGCGGGCTCAACTAGTCCCACACAATTCACCTCTTACACGACATGGTTCACTCGCTCAAGCAGCCGCCACCCACTCTTGTCTGATACACTCGAACACACTGCCACCTAGAAGCACGCACGGACTCACTCGTAAATGGGTCCCAATGACACAACAACTCCCAGCAGAATTACTCATGCGACCCTCCCGAGTCTCCACAAAACCAAGACCAAAAGTCATCCATGGTGTTTGACAACTTAAGACTTGTAATAAACCCCCCGACCCCAATCTGTGAATTCATCTCCACTTACTAACTGCATTAGTCAGACAGTGCATCTTTCCATCTAGCTCCTAGGACTATCTAGGCATTAACTACACACACTGCCATCGTGCACTCACTGACCACTAACCCATTACTCACCTCACGATAATATTGTAACGAGGGCAAACATGTTCTATCTTGTCCATTACAATATTAACGCATGCTCTATATTCTCGATAGAATCAGTAGCGAGCAATAACTATGGCAGAAGCCGGAGGTTCCAGTTCTCACACCGGATCCAGCGCACAGATTGTGGATATAGAAACACTCCTCCTCGAACCACATCTCACCGAAAGACCGCAAGAACTTCAAGCTGTGCATGTGCTCCCAATTCAGGATCCTCCTCAGGGACACACCTCTCAGGTGGGCAAACACGCTCATTGGTTCAGTGATGTTGCAGGACCATTGGGTGATGGAACCTACTTTTGGGAAGCTGAATTGGAGTTTAATGGTAAATGGGGACGCTACCATTTTTTCGCGCGCGAATTTGAGAACTATCAGAATGCCGAAGTAATGCGTTCGGTATGGACCAAAGCGGGCCTGGACAGTTATTTCAGGGCCCACTTACCAAATCCGGATTTCTTACGTTGTTCTTATCTTATCAGTACCATCACTCCTAGCAGGGTCAAGGGAGGCGACAACACTTTTGTGTTACCCTCACTGTTGCCGGGCCACGAACTTAAAAGATTCAAACTGACCTTCAATCTGGTACGAGAAGCATTGGACATGCATGGTATGCACATTCCTACGGAAAAGGAAACAATGGTTCCAGGCAGAATGAGACATAAAGATCTCAATAAGCTGAAGGATATGGTAGCAATGACACCGACCATCGCTCTTCACCTACGGACCGTCATGCAGCATTTTGCTTTTCCAGCCCAGGAAAGATTCACCATGCCACCAAAGAAGATATGGTTTAGCTTGTATTTGGTAGAGACAGAAAACCTCCCTATCAACGTACCAAATTGGATCATAGATCAGATCCACCTAGCCCATCAACGGTGGAACAAGAAGCAGAAAAATGTGCTCCACGGGTGTTGTGCTCTGACCAAAATAATCTATCAATGTCTAGCCTATGACGTGCCTATTCAGCGGGCACTCGTATGGTCCCGGGCCCAGGAGTTCTAGAGAAAGCTATCAGCGGCAGGTCCTCCATCAAAGAAGATGAGAGGGGGAGTCCAATTACCCTGCGCTCAACCAAGGGGAGCCACCACTACACCAGAGATTACCCCTCCCCAGACACGATGCATTAGACCATTCACCATTCGGCTACCAAGACCAAGTACAGAGGGACCCAATCTGGTGTTTCCACCCGTCCCATCAGACTTGGAATTTCCACAGGGCTTTACTCTCAATGATCTCACTGATGAAGAAGTGGCTAGACTGATCTACGACTCTAATCTCGAAACGGAAACAGAGCGAGCTCAGGAACCACAAACCCATACAACAACGTCAGCCCCCACCCGACCGCAAGTTGTAGAAGTCGACGTAGATGAACAAGAGACCGAACAAGAGGAAGAAGCCTACAAAGAACAAGAGTATGATTAACTTTCAGAGTTAGCAAGTGCCCCAGCGTATTCGGCACAAATAAAAAGACTATATCAAACCATGCAGCTAGTTCAAGAACATCATAAAATGTCACTTGAAGCAGGCAAGAAACTCATGAACCAATTGCTGGCAGAGGAAGGTGTGGATGATATGTTCATCGAGTCCATCAACCTACATGCCGATGCAGTAGGATTGGATGAGGCCATTCATGAGGCAATGGCCTACATTCACCGATTTGAGAAAGGAGTTCCCGCCCGTCCCATGAGGTCCGAGAAACAAATTCATATCAACGTATCAGCACCAGGAAATACAACGCAAACAGACGAACATCAGGAAGCACCACTGTCACCACCCTCCCCACCCCTCACTACACAACTCACTCCACCACGTGACACTATCGCCACCACGTCCACTATCACCACAATCGTCATGGGAATTCCACTCTCTCCGGGAATCCAATTCGGGGGAGTCACTATGCCCACCTTCACCACTCTCTTCACTAACGTCACATCCACCCCACCCACGGTCCCCATCTACACGGTCACTCAAACATTTGACACTATGGAAACATCTCCTGCCACAGCACCACTCCCTTCCCCCATGCAACCTCCGTCTCCCATACCCCCTCCACCCATATCTCCACTTGACTCCACATCATTCACAACTCCCTTTCCCGTCCCCATTTCCCTTGCATCTTCATCTCTCCCTGCATCATTTAATGTAAATAGTATATTCCTAGCTTTAAATCAATGTGTCTATCAACTTCAGAATGAGTATTGAGCTCTCGATGATCGTTATCATCAAGTGATCACTACCAATCAGAAACTTCAGAGTTGCCTCACAGCGATCGAAGAAGAAAATGCAGAACTCAACCAAGGTTATACCACGCTCGAACATGCCCACCAAACACTCCTAGAAACTCCCCAACCATCACAACAGCCGGGCACCAAACAACTCGAGGCCTTGCTGGACGTATACCAAGCTGATAATCTCAGAGTCCGGTGTAACTTGGCACTCCTCAGAAAACACATGGCAACCGCCCTTGAAGAGAACAAGAGACTGCAGCAGCAAAATGAAGCAAATCTAGAAGCAGCAATGGAAGGCTCCCCCCACGAAATTGATCCAGAGCAGTTTAAAGCCGTACCCTCAGAGACAATGAAGACCATCTTGGAAAGCTATGCAGATCTATTAGATGCTCATGATGAGTTGGAAAGGGAACGTGATGAGCTACGTGGCCAGCTCAAGGAACAGGAGGCTCCAACCAAGGTAATAGAACCGGCCTCGACTTCAGAGGAAGTGAAGGCATTGACAGAGCAGGTGGTTGAGCTCCAGAAAAAGTTACTAGAGTATGAAAGGCGACCCTCTCCAGTTATAGAACCTGAGCCAGAAGACTTGGTTCCCATTGAGGTAGATGATTCGTACGAGGAACCATACGTTCCTATGCCAATGCCAGGAGGGCAACAAACCTCAGAGGGAATGGATACCTTAGAAGTGGAAGCACCTGAATGGCTTCAGTCATTAGAGAAGACAGCGAACACCCACGATGAACGAGTAGCAATACAAATCCAATCATTAGCCAAATTAGAAGACACTGTCATCAAGTCCGAGTATTTCAGACGTATGTCCCATCACAGGTGGATAGGGACCAATGATGATCAGTATGTGCCATATTGCATATTGTTGGCTGATTACAACGCAGAGATCCAACGACAATGTGGGAAAGCCCCCACCTTTGCCACCCAGTTTGGCCCTGACGATATACCAGAGAGTGCAAAAAGAGGTTCTATTCATCAACCCACTTGGAGGATCCGTCTCTTGGAGACTTATCCTGAAATGGTACGAACCTGGAATAACATGCCCCTCTTTATTAAGTACAATCCTTGTTATGCCCCAGTCCTACGAAGACGCACATGGCCCGAATTCACCATTGCTGTCAAGAACATCAAAGGCTGTGCCAAGTGGCTAAATTATGTTTATCTAGCACCTCCACGAGGACCTCCCACTGTAAATTACATGATTTCTACTATCAGACACTGGAGCACTCGACTACGCAATACACCCGATGTGATGGCACAAATGTGTATGAAAATATTTGAATTAATGTTGATCACATTCAGGACATTTAAAAACATTAAGGATCCCCACTTCTCAGAGCAGGCTTCGTTATAGGCAACCAAGACCTAGTTTACGACATGAGCACCACCCCCTCAATAGAAGTAATATATGCTTGGCACGCCAGAATAAAGTACCTCCCCGCTTGTTTTAAACAGACTTTCGAGGAGATGTTCATAACGGGATTCTGGGAATATCACTCAGAAATTTTTGTACCCAGGCATTCACATCTCCTCCACTTATTCGCTGTGGAGAGAACCATACATTCAGAACAACTGCGGGTGCCACCCCCGGACGTACCAGGACCAGTGAATTGGGACGCATTATTAACAGATCTAGCACGAGGGCTCAGATTAGAAGAACATCACCTCACTTCCGACGTCGTCCAATACTACGTTCAACGAACATCTAGACAAGGGTCTGTCAAGGGCGACAGACGCGAGAGTGGGGGGGGTGTTGGCAGCAGTCAGGGAACCGAAGGAGCCACAAGACGAAGAGAGTCAGAGCGAAGGGACAGCACAAGCAGACATGGCAGTCAAAGAAGATCTGGCAAGTAGGCCATCTAAATTTTTCTGACATCAAGGAGTTGAGCACACAAGAAGAAAGAGCAAGTAGGGAGCTCAAAGGTATGTATGACAAATCAATAGAGAAAATCCCTACACAAATAGTGATTTTCATCACTAAAAACCATTGTAAATATCATTTCGTATTTTTGTAGCTCCATTTTGTGCAAGCCAAGGAGTCCTTGAACTTGAGGAGCTTTAGAAGTATCTACCTACCAATTTTCATATTTTTTAGATCTCGTTTGAGCCCTCTAATAAGCCCTGGAACCTAATTTTTAACTAGGCCGGACACTAGGTCTGAACAGGGCCAAAGCTAGTCAAAAACTATAAAAGGAGCTAGAGAGCTCATTTTTGGGGTTAGATTGTAATTGAAATGAACTTGTAAGAGCTTTTTGAAAGTAATCTAAGAACTCCATTGCCTCTCACTCTTTGTCTTGTCGTGTGTGCGCGTGTGTGTGTATGTGTGTGCAGGCTTGTGTGCTTCTCACTCACGCACTTGTGCCTCCACTTGCTCGAGGTCTTCATACCATCCTCACGTCTTCCCGGATTGACATTAAAGGAGGTGCTACTCATCACTGAGCTACAGATGGTTTATCTGACGATGAAGAAGAAGCATTTTTAAAGAACAATGAAGATATGATTTCCTTAGGCACTGTAGATCTGCAATCTATTGTAGATAACTAGAGTCCGACAGCCTATATGGTGGTGCCTGTGACCGAAGAAGTAAAGACCGAAGATACTATTGTTATGGGAGAAGCCGCTCTACAACATCTTTTACAGTCAGCTGAAAATCCAGGCAAACCTCGTCAATTCTATGTTCCCGAAGATGAGTTAATCACCTATAATTTGGGAGATGAAGTAAATCCACGACCTGTCAAGATAAAGGAAGGATTGTCTGAAGTATTTCAAGCAGATTTGATCCAACTTATTCGTGAATTCTCTGATGTTTTTGCATGGGATTATCGTGATATGAAAGGTCTGGACCCTCGCATCTATCAACATAGGGTCGTACTCAAACCTGAAGCAAGGCCGATTAAACAACCCAGCTACCGTATGAATCCTAACTATGCAGCACAGGTCAAAGCAGAACTTGATCGCCTATTAAAGGTAGGATTCATTGTACCCATTGAGCATGCTGAATGGATCTCCCCGATCGTGATTGTACCAAAGAAAAACAAGCAGCTCCGAATATGTGTCGATTACCGGAAATTGAATGCAGCCACCGTACCTAATCCATTTCCTCTTCCATTTCTTGACACCATGTTGGACAGAGTGGCTGGACATGAGATGTACTCATTTCTCGACGGTTATAGTGGTTATAACCAGGTTCGAATGGCTGAGCAAGATATACCGAAAATAGCGTTTATTACGAATTGGGGTGTTTTTGCTTGCACACTCATGTGGTTTGGATTAAGAAATGCTCCTAGTACCTTTCAGCGATGTATGCAAGAAATCTTCTCACCCTATCTTACTTCTTTTATGCAAGTATATCTAGATGATTTCTCTTTATTCGGTAAGATGGTTGCACACCTGTATCATTTACGGTGTTGCTTTGAAAAATGCCGAGAATATCGACTCTGTTTGAACCCCACCAAATCTGTTTTTGCGATTTCTTGTGGTAAACTCCTTGGCCACATTGTATCTGCACAGGGCATACAAGTTGATCCAGACAAGATTGCAGCCATGTTAGAAGCACCTGTACCTAGTACGCCGAAAGAAGTAATGCGATTCATGGGTCAAGTCAGGTGGCATGGTCGACATTTACGGTGGCTTGCCCATTTGGCAATACCCCTAAATTGTCTAATAACTAGTACTCCTCGACAATTTGATTGGACCCCAGAATGTCAAATTGCATTTGATCGTCTAAAAGTTTTATTAATGCAGGTTCCAATTCTACAACCTCCTTATTGGGAACGCCCATTTCATGTTTTTGTAGACGCATCAGATATAGCCATTGGAAGTGTTTAAATGCAACAAACTGATAAGTGGTTTAGGCTTGTCTATTATGCAAGTCGAAGGCTTGCTCCTGTGAAAAGAATTATTCAGCCACTGAAAGAGAATGTCTTGGTTTAGTGTATTCTGTAAAGAAATTCCGGCATTATTTACTAAGCCGAAAATTTGTCTTTCATGTAGATCATGCTGCGCTGGTATATCTGGTTCGGCAGCAGCATTTAGGTGGCCACTTGGCACGTTGGGTTTTATTGTTACAAGAATTCGATTATGAAGTAATTCATTGACCCGGCACTGCACATGCATTAGCAGATTTTCTTTCTCGGTTGGATTCCGGTGAAGCTCCGGTCGGTGTTGATGACACCACACTAACTATTTATGTTACTGAAATGACTAATGATGAATCTGCACAACCTCCTGTTACACCTACTTACTATGATTAGTTATTAACCGTTCTTACTGATGGATGTCTTCCTTCTCAAACTTCTCCTGCAATGCGCCGAAAAAGTGCAATTTACAGTCGCAGATTCCGGTTGGTTGCCAGAGAGTTGTATTATATGGATCACACTGGGGTTTTACTTTGTTGTATTCCTCCACATGAAGTAAACTCAGTAATCGCTCTGGCACATTCAATACCCTCCGGTGGACATTTTGCAGCAGATTTAACGCACCGAAAGATTTTGCAAAGTGGGCTCTGGTGGCCTACTATGTACAGAGATGTATCTCAATTTGTGCAGCAATGTGATAATTGTCAGCGATCTGGACAGCCTTTACAACGCCATTTCTTTCCTCTGCAGCCTGTCTTACCTTTAGAACCTTTTCAGAAATGGGGTCTTGACTTTATTGGACCAATCACACCTCCAGCAATCCTTAGCAACAACAGATATATTCTGACATGCACAGATTATGCTACCAGATGGGCAGAAGCTTGGGCTTTACAGTCTGCCACAGCTGTTTCAGTGGCAAAATGTCTAATGAAGGACGTATTCCCACGTTATGGATTACCTTTGGAACTTGTCACAGATCAAGGACCCACTTTGTCAACAATTTAATGAGAGTGTTAACACACACTTTTCAGATTCTGCATAAATTCAGTTCACCGTATTATCCTCGTGCTAATGGCTTATTTTCCAGCAGAACGATTTGATTTTGCATTATAAAACAGCACAAGTTGTCCTACCATAAAAACTGGAGTTTTAAGATACCGATCATGTGTACGAGCTTGCCGCAACTGCACTTCTTGAAGAGTCAGAAAACTTTCCCAGCGATGCTCATCTAACTCTCTGAGTGTGTCCAACCGAAATGGTAAAGACTCTTCAGGTAACAATTTCTGAGAGATGGCCACACGTAAGCTTGGTACTACAAGCTTCATTGGTGCAATTGCCTCCATTCCATATGCAAGTTTGAAAGGAGTCAGTCCGATTGCGACGTTGTATGTAGTCCGGTATGCCCATAATACTGCAGGTAGTAACTGATCCCATCTTTTTGATGATTTTACAATCAATTTTCGAAGCATAGTCAACAACGTTTTGTTTGTACTTTCAGCTAAGCCATTAGCACGAGGATAATACGGTGAACGGAATTTATGCAGAATCTGAAAAGTGTGTGTGAGCACTCGCATTAAATTGTTGACAAAGTGCGTTCCTTGATTTGTTACAAGTTCCAAAGGTAATCCATATCGTGAGAATACGTCCTTCATTAGACATTTTGCCACCGAAACAGCTGTAGCGGACCGTAAAGCCCAAGCTTCTGCCCATCTGCTAGCATAATATGTGCATGTCAGAATGTATCTATTGTTGCTAAGGATTGCTGGAGGTGTGATTGGTCCAATAAAGTCAAGACCCCATTTCTGAAAAGGTTCTAAAGGTAAGACAAGCTGCAGAGGAAAGAAATGGTGTTGTAAAGGCTGTCCAGATCGCTGACAATTGTCACACTGCTGCACAAACTGCGATATATCTTTGTACATAGTAGGCCACCAGAGCCCACTTTGCAGAATTTTTCGGTGCGTTAAATCTGCTGCAAAATGTCCACGGGAGGGTATTGAATGTGCCACAGCGATTACTGAGTTTACTTCATGTGGAGGAATACAACGAAGTAAAATCCCAGTGTGATCCATATAATACATCTGTCCGGCAATCAATCGGAATCTACGATTGTAAACTGCAATTTTCCGACGCATTGCTGGAGAAGTTTGAGAAGGAAGACATCCCTCAGTAAGAAAGGTTAATAACTGATCATAGTAAGTAGGTGTCACAGGAGGTTGTGTAGATTCATCACTAGTCATTTCAGTAACATAAATTGTTGGTGTGGTGTCATCAACGCCGACCGGAGCTTCACCGAAATCCAAACGAGAGAGAAAATCTGCTAATGCATGTGCAGTGTCGGGTCGATGAATTACTTCATAATCGAATTCCTGTAACAATAGAATCCAGCGTGCCAAGCGGCCACCTAAATGTTGCTACCGAACCAGATATACCAGCGCAGCATGATCTACATGAAAGACGAATTTTCGGCCTAGAAAATAATGCCGGAATTTCTTTACAGAATACACCAAACCAAGACATTCTCTTTCAGTTACTGAATAATTCTTTTCAGCAGGAGCAAGACGCCAACTTGCATAATAGACAGGCCTAAACCACTTATCAGTTTGTTGCATTAAAACACTTCCAATGGCTATATCTGATGTGTCTACACAAACATGAAATGGGCGTTCCCAATCAGGAGGTTGTAGAATTGGAACCTGCGTTAATAATCCTTTTAGATGATCAAATGCAGTTTGACATTCCGGTGTCCAATCAAACTGTCGAGGAGTACTAGTTATTAACCGAATTAGGGGTATTGCCAAATGAGCAAGCCATCGTAAATGTCGACCATGCCACCTAACTTGACCCATGAATCGCATTACTTCTTTCGGCGTACTAGGTACAGGTGCTTCTAACACGGCTGCAATTTTGTCTGGATCAACTTGTATGCCTTGTGCAGATACAATGTGGCCAAGGAGTTTACCACAAGAAACCGCAAAGACAGATTTGGTTGGATTTAAACAGAGTCGGTATTCTCGGTATTTTTCAAAGCAACACCGTAAATGATACAGGTGTGCGACCATCTTACCGAATAAAGAGAAGTCATCTAGATATACTTGCATAAAAGAAGTGAGATAGGGTGAGAAGATTTTCTGCATACAACGCTCAAACGTACTAGGAGCATTTCTTAATCCAAACCACATGACTGTACAAGCAAAAACACCCCAATTCGTAATAAACGTTGTTTTTGGTATATCTTGCTCAGCCATTCGAACCTGGTTATAACCACTATAACCATCAAGAAATGAATACATTTCATGCCCAGCCACTCTGTCCAGCATTGTATCAAGAAATGGAAGAGGAAATGGGTCAGGTACGGTAGCTGCATTTAATTTCCGATAATCGACACATATTCGGAGCTTCTTGTTTTTCTTTGGTACGATTACGATCGGGGAGATCCATTTAGTGTGCTCAATGGGTACAATGAATCCTGCCTTTAATAGGCGATCAAGTTCTGCTTTGACCTGTGCTGCATAGTTGGGATTCATACAGTAGCTAGGTTGTTTAATCGACTTTGCTTCTGGTTTGAGCACGACCCGATGCTGATAGATGCGAGGATCCAGTCCTTTCATATCACGATAGTCCCATGCAAAAACATCAGAGAACTCACGAAGAAGCTGGATCAATTCTACTTGAAACACCTCAGATAATCCTTCCTTTATCTTGACAGGTTGTGGATTTACTTCATCTCCCAAATTGTAGGTGATTAACTGATCTTCGGGAACATAGAATTGATGAGGTTTACCTAGATCGTCAGCTGACTGTAAAAGATGTTGTAGAGCGGCTTCATCCATAGCAACAGTATCTTCGGTCTTCACTTCTTCGGTCATAGGCACCACCATACAGGCTATCGGACTCCAATTGTCTACAATAGATTGCAGATCTACAGTACCTAAAGAAACCAGATCTTCATTGTTCTTCAGAAAGGCTTCTTCTTCATCGTTAGACAAGCCATCCAACATGTGGACTGGCTCTGCTACATATGGCCTGGCATGAAGTTCACAAGGCTGAATGGCATCCAAATTTGACACTATATTTATGATGATTATCTTTAAATGTTAATTCTTGTGCTGACCAATCCTGGATAACCTTAGCCTGTTTTAACCAGGGTCGTCCGAAAAGGAGATTATAGTCAAGACTAGACTCTGGTAGTTCTAAGACTACAAAAGTCATCTTAAACATTGTACCCTGCAACGTTATCGGAACATTTCTTACAAGTCCTACCGGATGAACTCGCGATTGATCTTCCATTCTAACGAAAAATTGAACAGGCTCAATTTGCGTCCATCCCAACTTTTTACAAAGCGCTACAGTGGCTATGTTTACACCAGACCCACCATCAATTAGTACTTGAGTAATTTTGTGATTTTTGTACCATACCGTAATTAAAGGAACCAAAGAATCAGCTTCCGATTGTACTGTTGCTGTCACTGGAATGCAGGAAGATCCAGGACTGAGATGTTGCTAGATTTGATGCCGAACTCCCGGTACTAGTGCAAGTAACTATCCAAGAGGGAGAGCAATGGACACCTTAGATAAAATTTCCCATGCCTGATCTGCTTGAATTGTACTTTTCACCGATTCTGAAGATGATGTGCCTGTTACAGAGGTAGAATCTTGTTCTTGCGATCCTTCCTTTGGTAGTGGAACTTGGGTCACTGGAATTGGATCTGGGAACACTATAGGTTCTTTGGTGGTCCATTGACTAGCCTTTTCATACATTCTCTACTGTTCATGAATGCCAGGTTCAAACACTTTTGCTGTTGGTTGTAACTGTTTACCAGATCTTGTTTGAATCACTGTTGCTTGAGTTTCTACTGGTGAAATATATACCATATTGGTCATAGGGTTCTGACGTTCTTTCTTTCTTTGATCATATTCAGCTGCATCTTTATAGAATCTGCGTATGTGACCTAACTCACCACAAAAATGACAGCGAGGGGGTGGCAAAGAATTACCTTCCTATGATGTTCCTCTCTGCCAACGATTTGTATTGTAATTTGTATTCCCCTGTCCTCGATAATTCCTGTATCCTTGCTGCTGATTATTTCTCATCTCAGGTGGAATATAATGAGTGGCCGGCTGCCCTCGTTCTTGTATGATAGCATTGACAGTAGCTGGTCCCTGCACTTTGGCGTTATAAGCACAGTTGTCGGTGGAATGTCCGGTTGTATTGCAGATAACGCAATACATCTGATTAAGGGCACATGTGGCACTGGTATGCCCTGGATTCTTGCATTTGGTGCAGTACATTTGTCTAGCCGGATCCTCTGGGACATTTTTACTGGCTTTTAACCACTCCAGGTCTTCGGTAAAGCCTCCAACCTTATGCTCGAGCTGCAAAGCCATTGCAATAACCGCATCTAATGTCATAGCTCCCACACAAGGGTTGATCATAATCTGTTTTAGTTATGGAGTTAACCCATTAATAAACCACTGAGTGATGACATCATCGGGTAAATTAGCATGTGCTGGAGGGAGTTGTCTCAAATGAGTTCTAAACAGGGTAGCATATTCCTGCACTGTTTGATTCAGCTTCTGTCTATTGTTCTGTAAGTAATCAAAAATTTCGGAAGGGTTCTTCTTTAGCCGGAATCTTTGCAAAAACGCATCCCTTACCGCTTCATAGGTGCCGAAATGGTTGATATCATATTCTGTAAGCCACCTCGCTGCTTCATTAACTAATGTTGATTGGAATACTATGGCCTTGTATGCCGGATCGGGTGGATGGTTTAAGTACTACATAACTTATTTCAAAAGTGCATACATGAGCATCAGGATCATCACCTGGAAATCCACCGAATTTGGTGTATGTTACTCCTGTTGGAACTGGTCGAGGTGGAAGTAGCTGTTGTTGCTGTTGTTGCTGTTGTTGTTGTTGTTGTTGTTGTCGTTGTTGTTGTTGTTGTTGTTGTTGTTGTTGTTGTTGTTGTTGTTGTTGTTGTTGTTGTTGTTGTTGTTGTTGTTGTTATTGTTGCCCACTCATGGTGCTAGTGGCGGTACTGTTACTATTTCCTGAGTTCTGAGGATGTGGTTTCGGTTCTTCAGAGTCTGTATGATTAGACTGCTCACCTTTCGGTTCAAAAATAGCACTCAACCTCTTACGAATTTCTAATTCGAATAGCCTATCCTCTTCTGCGGTATCAAATGTAGGCAAACTTGCCCCGAACAGTGGTGTCTGGAATGAAGATTCACGTGGAAGTATAACACTGTCATCGGAAAATTGTAAATTTTCTGCAACTGAGACCGAACTACCACTGGAATTGGTGGAACTTTCCCCAATCCAGGGTATTCTTTCACCTTCAATGACCTCTCTGGATAACACACCTTTATCCGTAGAGAGGTTTGAATCTTGGCCAGACGGTGTCGAATCAACTGCACACTGCGTTCCTGTAGATTCCTAAGTTATTGTATCTTCTACAGACTGTGCCAAAATCGCACCAAAATCTACCGGAATTGTAGTATGTTCTACTGGAATGCTACCGAATCACTGCTAATGCGCTTCGTTTCTTCGATGATTGGACTTAACCGATCTGTGCTTCTGCCTCCTGAGGATGTTCCTAATAAATTTGATATCTCCCAAGGCTGTCGGTCTCTCCTATACTTCGGATATGACTCGCCGGACCTAGTAACCGGCATATATCACTTTTGCAACACTTACGTACTATTTCATCTTACTGTCGATTCACAATCTATGGTCACCTTCCCACAATCACTTTGCAACAATCTGTTGCCACCTTCCGATAATCACTTTGCAACACTCTGTTGCCACTTTCCCACAGACGGCGCCAGTGTTAAACGCACATTTGCCGTCAAGAACGCATTTAAACTCTTTTCGGGTTCTTGGGAGTGGAAGGGGTCTGAATAATCAGAGGCCCTATACTTGATTTTCCCAATTTAACACTCACACCACAGTACCGTAATGTTAAATCTCTATTAACAAGAATTACTATCAATACTCTGATTCGTTCTCTCACAGATTTCTGACTCATACACAGATTAAGACTTTCTCAGTACTCGGCACGCAAGTTAAACACTACCGTAACACATGCTTACAATAATTAACTTAATCGGAATAGTAACTTAACTTACTGTAAACATTATCATAACCCAATCTCTACCGTACAGATGCATATAATCAAACAAACACAGAAGACACAGTATTACTCAAAATTTCTCAACACAACACTACGGAAAACTCCACAAAACGTATCGCCCAGACAGACAGTCTGGTGATCCTTCTGGTTGTTACCGAAGCATCTTTTCATTGATTTAAAAATGAATACAACTTTACGCCACAACCTTTCGGTTTGTGCAGAATATGAAAAGGAAAAGATTTACAGATGCCAATCCGGCGGCTTACATAAGCTAACTAGAGAAATAACTAGGCTAACTAGGGATATAAGGAAGCTCTTATTGCCGGTCATTAGTTAGAGAAGGTTCGTGCATAGCCAATGGCTGCCAACGGAACCAAAGGGAACCAAAGTGAACCATGAGTGCTAGAGAAGCCAAAGATGCCAAAGTTATGCCATAGTGAGCACAGTGAGTATAGTGAGTATAGTGAGCACACTAAGCACACTGAGCACAGTGACTATAGTGAGTATAGTGAGCATAGTGAGCATAGTGAGCATAGTGAGCACAATGAGTACAGTGTGATAGTGAGCACAATGCACAGGGAACGGTGCATAGAGCATAGTAACAATTTCGAAAAAAAATTGAAAAAGACATTGGCTGGTGAACCAAAAAAAAAAATCACGAATTGACAAACACTCAAACCTGGACCGGATGACCAAGACGGATGCCAAATTGTAAATGAACGTTGCGATTTATGATTGGATGCTGAGAAACCACCTTTGCAAATGTGTGTAGGCTCTGATACCATTGTTGATTGGATCTTGCAGATCCACATATGCAGAGATAGTATAGAAACGAAATCTCACAAAAGCATAAATAGAATAGATAGAGATAAGAGACTAGACACAAGATTGAGTACAATCTCCCCCCACATACTCTAATTGAGGAGCTTATCAGAGTATATATATTTATAGGTATTTCTCATTACGTCCTGAATAAAAAAAACATGAGGGCAGCGCTTCGAAAAGCGTGCATTTACAAAAGTCTGCTTTATAGAATCATTGCTTTCTAAACGATCTACTATTTTTACAAAAACATTGCTTTCTAAGCGATCTAATATTTTTACAAAAAATATTTAAAATACTATCTTTTAACTATCATAAAAAATATATGAAGAAGTCCATGTGCATTCATGCCCTCATGATTCTTCATGTGCTAAATCAAAACACAATCACATTAAAAAATCTCAAGACACTAAAATCCATATAACATTCCATTATTGCATAACGTATAACAACTTCCTAATTGCCTCAATGAGGGCATCATTAAGCTCATTCACAAAAAAGGAAGCAAAAATAGATTTGAAAATTGGCAGATAATTGTTGATATATTTAGGTAGTGATGTGTGTGAACACTCTAGGACCGCCAGGGCACTTTTTTCCCTCTTTAGGAGGTTTTTTTCCCTTGGCTTGTATATATGCCTATTGCCCTAATGGGCTACTTATCTTTGTACATTCTTTAGTAATACATTCAGTATTGTGTGTTGTGCTCCAAGCTTCTTCTTCTTCCTTGTGTTGTTCGCATGCTTCCGCAGACGTCTAACTCCAACAATTGGTGTCAAAGCAGGTCGTCGCTTCATCTAGGGCACCGTCGACACTCCTCCGTTTGTAGTCTCAGATTTGCAAGAAATTTGGTGAGCATACTCAGGGTGTTTCAGAGATCTGATCATACTCACGAAATCGCGATCTGAGGTCATTTCGGCCTCCGAACGCATTATCACAGCGCTTGTGTAGGCTATTTCATCTTTTTGTGCCAAAGGTATATACCAGTTTCTGTTCAGCAGTATAAGCGTCTCGAAGTTTGCTACAGGTCTAGCAGAATTCGTTGGGGCAGTTCTGTTCAACTTTTGGAGATACAGTCAATTTTCTACATCAAGGTATTTTAGCCACCAGCCATGGTTGAAAGTAGTGATGTATTCCGTATGTTGGTTGTTGAGGATAACTTGGATGGTACCAACTACCCATTATGGGCTTAAATGATGCGACATGTATTGGTTGCAAAAGGATTGTGGAACATTGTGCAGGGTGTTGAAAGACGTCATGTTACACCTCTGACTACAGGTACTACAAATACAAGTGCTAGAGCTTATGAAGATGGTGTTGAAGATGATATTCCACAGATTCTTGTTCGTGCTGCTATTTCTGTTGCACCTACTACAGAGCAAATTTGCTGGGATGGCAAAGATGCCTAGACACATGCATTGATAGCTTTGTCTGTCAAACATGCCATTATTCCTCACATTCGCTCTTGTAGAACAGCTAAGGATGCTTCGGATACACTTACCACATTGTACCAAGCTAGGAATGAGGCTCGTGTTGCTTACCTCCGAAAATAGTTGGAGAGTGAGCACATGAATGAAGATGATTCTATGGACAGTTTCCTAATGAATTTCAAAGACTTGAAGGAACACTTGATTTCTGCTGATGAGGTTATACCAGATAGCTCACTTGTGCAGACCGTTCTGAATGGTCTTCTTGATTCATATCAGAGTTTTGCTTCTACTCTTCGGTTGATGATGAAAGGCAATCCAAATGCCTTATCATTTGAGGAGTTAGTCTCTGTTCTATTGCAAGAAGATCAGTCCAGGCAAAACAGGTCCATTATGTGAGTTGCAGATCAAGCTTTCTTGGCTAGTCAGAAAGGCAAAGGAAAATGGAGCTCTTCAACTAGTAAGCAGAAATCTACTAATTCTACATATTCGAAGAAGGAAGATAAAGATGAGAAGAAATCAGAAAACAAGAAATTATTTTGTAAGTACTGTAAAGGGGATGATCATATCATAAAGAACTGTCCAAAACTGGCTGCTAAAGAGGCAAAGAAGAAAGAGGTTGGAATGGTTGTTGCAGAGGCCTCTACACCAAAAACAGAGTCTGCTAATCTTGTGCAGGAAGAAGAATGGGTGTTTACTACTGTCTTCAGTTTTGACCCATCTTCTAATGATCAGTGCATGTCTGCAGTAGACTCAGATGTTTCGTATTTTGACAGTGGGGCAACCAAACATATTACCTCGCAGCGCAATTTCTTCTCTTCACTAGAGCCTGCCCCTACAGGGAATACTATTACATGTGCCAACAACTCCTCTTATCCTATTATGGGAGTTGGTAAGATCATTTTGACTATTGCTGATGGTAGTTCTTTCACTTTGTCAGATGGTTTATTTGTGCCAGGGATCAAGATGAACTTGTTATCAGTTTCTGCACTAGCCAAGATTGGCTTGGTTGTGAAATTTGTTGATGACAGGTGTACAGTTCATGATCTGTCAAATGGCGATGTGATTATTGCTTCTGGCATTTTATGCCATGGGCTATATAATCTCATAGACTATGAAAGATCTATAAATGATTTGGCATGTGCAGTAAATGATTCTCAAGCTATGTCAGATGCAAAGCTTTGGCATGCACGCTTTGGTCATCTGAATTTTGCTAGTTTGCTACGCCTGCAAAAATCAAAAATGGTGTCCTCTTTGCCCAAACTTGAGGCGCCTAGAAAACATGTTTGTGAAGGCTGTATTTTAGGCAAAATGCAGCGTTCATCCTTTCCAAAAGATGGTTCAGTTCGGGCTACTCAGAAATTGCAGCTTGTACATAGTGATGTCTATGGTCCTATGCAGACACCTTCTTTTGGGAATTATCTTTACTTCGTGACTTTCATCGATGATTTTTCCAGGCATGCATGGGTATATCCATTGAAGGCAAAGTCCAAAGTGCTCATGTGCTTCAAACAGTTTTTGGTATTGGCTGAAAATCTATCAGCATGTAAAATGGGCACCCTTCGTTCTGATCGAGGGGGGGAATATATGTCTTTTGATTTTAATGCATTTCTGGCTGAACGTGGGATAAAACACCAGTGTACAGTGCCATATACACCTCAACATAATGGAGTTGCTGAATGAAAGAACAGGTCACTCATGGAGATGGCGAGGTGTATGGTCAAGAGTCAGGCTTTACCACATAGTTTCTGGCTTGAGGTTGTCATGTGTGCAGCATATATACTTAACAGGTGTCCCACGAAAGCGTTGCAGTCTATCACTCCATATGAGGCTTGGCATGATCGCAAGCCATCTGTTGCTCATCTGCGTGTTTTTGGTTGTTTGGCATATGCATTAGTGCCTGAACAACATCACAGAAAATTGGATGATAAAGCAGTAAAATGTAACTTTGTTGGGTACAGTTTTGAAACTAAAGGCTATTGTCTATATCATCCTCAGACTAAACGCATTCTGGTTAGCCGTGATGTTGTTTTTGTGGAAGATGCTATTCAGCCATTGCTTTCATGTACTAAGGAGACATCTGTTAGCTCCAAAGACATGTATGATACTTTGATGCCTCTTTTTACAGGTGGACAGTCTAGTGCTGGTCCTAATGAGGCAACTTCTTAGCCTTTGCAAGTTTCATGTGATGATGCAGATCATCCCATTTTTTCTGCAGATTTACATGATGCACTAGTTGATGAGAGAGCTGATATTGAGCAAGCAAAAACTATGCCAAAATGGCTGGTGCAGACTTTGCGTGACAGCAAATTAGATGCACCTCTGTCATATCATACTCGTTCAGGCTCTCATAGTCCCTCTTTTGCATCAAATTGCTATGCTATGGCTGCATCTAGTCTCTATGATAAGAATGAGCCTGTTTTGTTTGATGAATTGCAAAATTCAGAAAATTGGATGGCTGCTATGCAATCTGAATATGATGCAATAATGAAGAATGGTACTTGGTCTTTATGTGACTTGCCTCCTGGCAAGAAGGCCATTGGCACTAAGTGGGTATACAAGCTGAAGTGTAAACCTAATGGTACAGTTGACAGGTATAAGGCTAGGCTTGTTGCAAAGGGTTATGCACAGGAAAGAGGCATTGATTTTGATGAGACCTTTGCACCTACATGCCGTATGACTACTGTTCGGAGCATTTGTGCACTTGCAGCCCATCATGGTTGGAATGTACATTAGTTGGACATTAAAACTGCATTTCTGAATGGTGACTTGCATGAAGAAGTGTATGTTTTTCAGTCCCGTGGCTTTGTGCAGAAAGGGCATGAAAACCAGGTGTGCAAGTTAAAGAAGGCATTATATGGTTTAAAGCAAGCACCACGTGCTTGGTATGAGAAGATACATGCCTATCTGATTGCACATGGTTTTGAGAACAGTCCAACTGAAAGCACCTTATATGTTAAGCGTGCTAATGATGTGCTTCTGATCATTGTGGTTTATGTTGATGACATGCTGCTCACTCGTCCTCATGAGAGGCATATTGCTGATTTTAAGGCTGATTTGCATGCCTCATTTGACATGTCTGATTTGGGGCATTTGCATCACTATTTGGGCATTCAATTTATGCAAGTTGATGGTGGAATGGCTTTGTGTCAAACAAAATATATTGACACATTATTGCAACGTTTTGGCCTTGAAGACTTTAAGCCTATTGCCACTCCTATGGAAACGGGTTTACGTTTGAGTATTCATAATGCTGGAGATGCATTTGATGTTGTTCTCTATCAGCAAGCTGTTGGATGCTTGATTTATTTAGGTAGTGATGTGTGTGAATCGCCGGGGCACTTTTTTCCATCTTTAGGAGGTTTTTTTCCCCCGGCTTGTATATACGCCTAGTGCCCTAATGGCTACTTATCTTTGTACATTCTCTAGTAATACATTCAGTATTGTGTGTTGTGCTCCAAGCTTCTTCTTCTTCCTTGTGCTGTTCGCGTGCTTCCGCTGAGGTCTTTCTCCAACAATAATTACAATGTTGCAAATCGGTTACAAGATCTTGGCAAAGTTGATTGCGAACTGTATTACTTGTCACCTTTGAGACTAGATCAGTGAGGATAAAAAAGGGTTCATGAAGGGGAGGTCCATCCTCAAGGCTATCATTGATGTTTGGGAAGGTCTAGTTTTTGCTTAGGAATCTATACACGTTATCCTCTTCCTTAAGATTGACTTCGACAAAGCTTATGATAGACTAGAGTGAGACTTCATTCTCCAATCATTGGAAGACATGGGCTTTGCCAAAAATTCATTAAGATGATCTCTACTCTGCTAGGAAATGCAATTGCTCATATAAACATCAATGGTCAGCTCTCTCAAGTGATTAGATTAAAATATTCTATCAGACAAGGCTGTCCATTGTCCCCTCTTCTCTTTGCTATCGTGGTCGATGGTCTCAGTTGCCTTGTTAACCATCAAGCTCACTTAGGTCATATTCAAGGGCTCATTCTACCTCTCAATCAAGATCATATGATCATGGGACTTTTTGCCGATGATACTAGTGTCTTTGTGAATAATGACACGTTAAGCATTGACACTTTTTGGAGTCGTTTGAATACCTTTTGTGAGGCTTCGAAATCCAATAAAAATCATTCTAAAACTTCTTTCAGGGAAGTTATTGGGCATCCTCATCAATTGGTTATTGATCATGGTTGTCAGTTAATCCCTAATGGTCAAATCTTCTGCTTCTTAGGTATTCCAATGGAATTCGACATTTCGATGGGGAGGCTCTAGAACTGGGCTCTCTCTAAGCTCGAGAGGAAGCTGACATACTAGAAAGGTATGCAGATTAATCTGGCTAGACATGCTATGTGTTGAGATATCAACCTCAACATGTGATCATCTAGGATGACACGTATCAGTTTTTCGTTTCTCTGACATGTATAGTGGTCACGCCGGTATATGTCAGGGATACTTCATTTGTTGGTGCAAGACAATCACCAATTGATGTTTTCACATGGAAATAAAGTCAAGGATTTGAGAAGAGAACAAGTTGTGAAGCATGAAAGAAGGACACATTTAGAATTTGGAAGATGTGTACACATATGTACATTATTTCAGAGATAGTTCACTTATATCTTTGAGTAGTCATAAGCTTGTAAATTTTTGTCTATATATGTACTTGGAAAATGTCAGGACAAGTATGAGAGAGCATGAGAATAGAGTAATTAGGAGTTGTAAGAGTCATTAGACATCTTAGAAGTGAATCTAGACTCTCTCATCACTCAGTTGTAATTTTTCTCAGAAATGAAGAAAATGTTGCGCCCGATATTTCTGAGTTTTCTCCTTCTGTGTTAGATCTTTTGTGAAATGCTTTTGTACAAGTCTAAGTCTATAGGTAATCGACCTCTGTACAAATTTTTAGCTTCCAATTGTGATCAGGCTGAGAGAATTTTGGATAGGAACATCTATATGTGAGAAAGTGTTGAGTGTCTTCTGAAACAGGTGCAAATTCGATAGTCAAAGAAATGGATAGTGCTCAGTGCATAGTGTAAAGTTTTACACAAATGAGGAGTCAAAATTTAAGTTGGAAGGTAAGCCATCTATGGCTAAAAGCATTTGCTTAAATGGGTTCTAGTTTTGGAGAACCATGTCTTAGAAGTTGCAGGTGTCAAAGTCGACTATACAAAGAGACAGTTTCAGACATAGGTAGATTGTTTGAATCATTTCTCATAATCTACTCAAGCTTTTGAAGTGTTTTAACTTGGAGAAGGTTTGCAATCTCTAGGCAAAACATGTGGAGAAATTTCACTCCAATACACTTCTATACACGCAGCGGAATTAAGAGAACCTCTTCTAGAATCTGCCCTGTAAGACACATGCTTACTAAAACCTGATTCAGTCACAACTCAGAGATCCAATGACTCTGAAATTTTGTCCACACACAGTAGACTCTCTTAGCTTTCCAACAAGCTAAAGAATACTCCATTTGGAGTTCCTTTGACCAGACAACCGACTATCTAAAGTTAGACTACCTGTCAACTCAGGTATAGCAGAAAACTGAGGTTCACAAGAAATGTTCTCAGTAACTACTGGAGACTGATCTAGTAGAGATATTTGAGATACAAAGAGTAGACGAGATAAGCTTTCCAACAAGATATCATATGCATTAATTGGATAAGTATATAGAGAGTAATGACCTTCACAAGGTGACTATGTATACAAAGGGTATGCGGCTGGAATACCTTTGTGCCTTCTAGCATAGAATTGAGGTACCTTCTGATATCCTTTGGTGAGAGAATGACCAGCATATGCTTCTACACCATCTCCTTGTCATCTCCACAAATTTTCACGTTCAAATGAGCTCTTTATATAGAGCTATGGGTATGGGACTTTTCACCTACCCTTCATGTTCTCTCACCTCTTGACTTTCCACTTCTTGGCCTTTGTCCTTCCATTGCCTTGGGTGGCTTTTGGTGCTCCATATCACTCTATATGGATAAGGTCACGTACTTTTTGAGTATTCCATCTCTCTAAACATATTTGGGATATTATCCAACCCATAAATACATTTTCCCTTTTTAATTCAACACTCTACTCTAAGGTTAAGAGTGTAGGGTTTACATTTTCAAGGGCTAGCTTCATATTGAGCTTACAACAATTACATAAATGATGAAGAGGTAATAAATGAGAGGTGAGTATGTGCCAAGCCTCACAATTGGAGCTTGCACATGATCCATATTTTTCAACACTCCCCCTCAAGCTACAATTGGGAGTCCAGGCTACTCTCCAATTCTTCTCCTCTTCTTCTCTTACTTCTTTTGCCCTTGTATCTCTTCCTTTGATTGGTTGGTGATCTTCCTTCCTTGCTTCCAAGCTTCTTTGGCTTCTCTTCAGCTTCATCCTTTCTTCTTTGGCTCTTTGCAAGAGCTCTTCTTCAATGCCTAGCATGAACATGCTTCATACATACATTTATAATAATGAGATCACCTTGGCTACATATACCTTTGTTGCTTCACTCTCTTCCTCTTTGTTGTCCTCTCTTTGAGAATCTCTCTTCTTCTTTACCTTCATAGCTTCATGACTTCATGGTTTCTCTCTTCTTTGCATGCTTTGATTTGATCATCTTTTGTCTTTGGATCATCTTTGACTTTGCTTTGGGTGCAACCTTTGCATCTCCTTTTGACGTCTTCATGGTTGTCATGCTTTCTTTTTCTTCATGCCTTCTTTTGTGCATCATGGCTGCTCCTTGCCTTCTTGGCATTCCTTCCATATTGGTGGCTCCTCCTAGTGCTTCAATTTACCTTTGATGGCTGCTCTTGCTCTTTGTTTGAGCTTGGCTTCTTCTTCTCCAAATTTGAAATTTGGTTTGACTCCACTTTCTCTTCTTTGGACTCTTCTTGGATCTTCCAATCCTTGCAAGCTAACTCCCACTTGCTTCATAATCTTTGCTTCATGCTTCATGGCTGATTTTAGACCTGCAAAATCATCAAATGGGCTGATCATACATGAACTCTTTCATGAGTTCCTTTCATGTGAAGCATTCATAGCTTCCACATCTTCCAAGCTTTCTTCATCACCTAAAAAAACAACACAAGAAATGTGAATGTGATCAATGGTGCCTCTTGCACCTAACAAGGGTTGCCACTCCTCTTGGGATGGTCTTAGTTTCCCTTACATAGGCTTGCCATTCCTCTTTGAATGGTCTTACTTGCCATAGGCTTGCCACTCCTCTTGGGTGGTCTTACTTGCCTTTACTTTTCACTAGACCTTCACTTGGTCTATGGTGCTTCTTGCACCTAGCATAGGCTTGCCATTTCTCTTGGGATGGTCTTACTTGCCTTCACATAGGCTTGCCATTCCTCTTTGAATGGTCTTACTTGCCATAGGCTCGCCACTCTCTTAGGTGGTCTTGCTAGCCTCATCCTTTGACAATACATTCACATGATTTATGCTTGGAACTTACCACCACACACAATGTGGATTTTTCTTACCCTTTACATCAGCCCTTACCATTGAAAATGGCCTTCTTTTACCTCAATCAACTTCAGCCATTTGTCACACCTCATGGGTGACTGTTCCCTTCTACCTTGGCACTTTCTTGTGCTCGTTGAACTTTTGGGGAGTGCCTTCAAGTCCTTGTGGAGCCTTCAACACTTCATGGCAGCCCTCCTTCGGAGTCTTCTACTCCTTTCACTCTTCAAGAATCTTCAAATGGGCATCCTTGCCTTGGCCACCTTCAGCTTTGCTCCAATCTTCAAGTCTTCAAACCTTTTAGCTTGGGCTCCTTCCTTCGCTTTGGCTCCAAGCTTTGTGTCCTTGCATCATCCAAGCTTTGCCAATATTTTCTTTGGGATGTGCAAATAGGAGCATTTCATTTACTTGATGTATCTAAACTCAAAGAGCAAATGCTTTTAGTTATCGTAACATAAGCATACATATTTGCTTGGACAAATTTACCTCAATGAGTTTTATCCACAACAAGATACATCCACAAACTTCATACATGGCAGCCTTGCAACTTACCAATATTCATGGCATCCAAACACATGTACATTCAGCTCATTTATGGCTGAACATGACCAACCTTTGGTGCTTCAATATAACACTAACAATCACATATAATAATACATGTAAATCACCAATCATTTGGGCATATTTTCAGCCCACTTTATGCCAATTTATATGGCTGCATAAACCTGCACATTTTCAGCTTGTATAGGCTTTATAGAATAGCCTATTACTCATCAACACATCATCAACATGTGTATATAATTACCTTGACCACATGTGCATACATTCTTGCATTTTAGACATCAATCATCAACTCTAAATTCACTTTATATTCAGCCTAAGCATGGCTGTCCAAAATCATCATACATCTTGATCATAAACTTCATGAGCATGCATACAAAAGCATATACCAATGCATAAGCATATAATGCTACCATCAAGCTTACATATAAGCTTCAATATTCAGCCATGTACATAATCAAATCTTGCACTTCATTCAATTGAGTGCAACATCTCAAACATGCATACAAACTCACATGCAACTATATGTGGTTGCACATCCAAGATTCTTTGCTTGAATCTTCCTCTTCTTCTATTGGCTGCTCACAAGTCTTCAACAAAGTGATTAGCATCACTTATAGCATGCCTCAATGATCAACATATGTACTAGAGAGTAGGACAAGAGAGTGTATCACTTCAAATAACATAAAGCAACAAAACTTGCTTACATACCAAAAGCTTCATCTCCATAGCTTTCCAATGAGCATGATAGCTCCAAGCTTTTCCTTTGTCATCTCTGCATCTTCTTCAAGATCTCTTTGCACATCCATGGGCTCCACTCCTAATGCTCTGCAACCAAAGCTCTGATACCAAAATGTGGAGAAATTTCACTCCAATACACTTCTATACACGTAGCGGAATTAAGAGAACCTCTTCTAGAATCTGCCCTGTAAGACACATGCTTACTAAAACCTGATTCAGTCACAACTCAGAGATCCAATGACTCTGAAATTTTGTCCACACACAGTAGACTCTCTTAGCTTTCCAACAAGCTAAAGAATACTCCATTTGGAGTTCCTTTGACCAGACAACCGACTATCTAAAGTTAGACTACCTGTCAACTCAGGTATAGCAGAAAACTGAGGTTCACAAGAAATGTTCTCAGTAACTACTGGAGACTGATCTAGTAGAGATATTTGAGATACAGAGAGTAGACAAGATAAGCTTTCCAACAAGATATCATATGCATTAATTGGATAAGTATATAGAGAGTAATGACCTTCACAAGGTGACTATGTATACAAAGGGTATGCGGCTGGAATACCTTTGTGCCTTCTAGCATAGAATTGAGGTACCTTCTGATATCCTTTGGTGAGAGAATGACCAGCATATGCTTCTACACCATCTCCTTGTCATCTCCACAAATTTTCACGTTCAAATGAGCTCTTTATATAGAGCTATGGGTATGGGACTTTTCACCTACCCTTCATGTTCTCTCACCTCTTGACTTTCCACTTCTTGGCCTTTGTCCTTCCATTGCCTTGGGTGGCTTTTGGTGCTCCATATCACTCTATATGGATAAGGTCACGTACTTTTTGAGTATTCCATCTCTCTAAACATATTTGGGATATTATCCAACCCATAAATACATTTTCCCTTTTTAATTCAACACTCTACTCTAAGGTTAAGAGTGTAGGGTTTACATTTTCAAGGGCTAGCTTCATATTGAGCTTACAACAATTACATAAATGATGAAGAGGTAATAAATGAGAGGTGAGTATGTGCCAAGCCTCACAATTGGAGCTTGCACATGATCCATATTTTTCAACAAAACATTCTACAAAGTTTTATAAAAAACTTTACACGAATGATTAGTCAATGAGTGATTAAGGTGCAGCAGACTTTTTTGAGAAATGACTCTCTTCACAGTTAGCTAATTTCTTGATAGTTTGGTGCTTGTCTTCCAAAATTGGTTGGAGTTTAAAGTTATTCTTCATATAGAGGTGGTCTAACATCAAGGATAGCTTGTTCTTTTGGAGATTAACACTCTCTATCAGTGGTATCAGAGCAGGTTGTATCAAAATTGAGGAAAGGAAGACTCCGACTGCTGCAGACATACAAAATTCAACATCTGAAGGTTCAAAAGGTGAAAGCTTGAGGATAAAGCTTGAGAAGGAGGTCATACGACACCAAGGAAGACAAAAGGAGTATTATTCGAAGTAAAGGTACATCTATTACTCATAAAGTTTGAAGAATTCAATATACAGGTGAAGAAAAGATGGGAGATTCTCTTCAGATAGAGAAATTGGATAGAGAGAACTATCCAGCATGGTCAATGAGGATGGAAGCTCATCTAATGAGCAAAGGCTTGATAGGTTATATTACAGGTGAAGAAGAAAAGCCTCAATTCAGATATCCTAGTGTTCCAACTAGGGAGGAATTATTAGATTTGAAGAATTGGATGAAGAGAGATGCTCAAGCTAGGAGCATTATCTATATGGCAGTCAATGATTACTTGCTACCTCACATTAGAGGTCTTGAAAGTGCAAGTGATATATGGAATGCTTTGGAGGAGCATTTCCAAAATACCGCAAAGTCTAGGAAGGCATCCTTGTGGGCAAAATTACTACATTCCTATCTACTGAATTATCACTTGATCATTTTACTCCTGACTTAAATTAGTTGCTAGGACATATGTTAATCTTTGAGTAGGATGTCAAAGGTGAAGGTGCCAAGAGTACAGGTCATGCAATGTACTCAAAGGATAAGAAGAACAATAGCAAAGGAAAGCAACAAGCAAATGAAGATGAAGGCACAACTAGTCAAGCCAACTTCCTAAGAGGAAGAGGAGGTGGCAAAGGTAGAGGAAGAGGCAGGAATAATAAAGATGGAGTCAAAGCTTGCTAGATTTGTGGTAAGACAAATCACTTAGCTAATGATTGTTGGCATAATACTCAGAGTAATGGTGGATATAATCAGAACTTTAATTCAAGAGGAAGAGGTGGCAGAAATCAAAGAGGTAACTTCAGAGGAAGAGGTAGTAGGGGTTACTTTGGAAGAAATGCAAGTAGAGGATTCCAAAGTCAACAATACAATAATACCTACTACAATTATGCTTCAGATCAGAAGGAGGATTCAACATTGATAATGAATGCAACTTGTGAAAGGCAAAGTGAAGACCAAAGAGTCTTCTACATTGACTCAGGGTGTAGCAATCACCTGGGTGGTAACATAGCATTGATGACTGATTTGGAAAATAAGGTATCTAATCATGTTGTTCAAACAGGTGACAATACAAAGCACAATGTGAAGTCAATTGGATCAGTGAAGGCCAAGGATGGAAGTACTCTCTTGAGTAAGGTCTTGTATGTTCCTACAATTCCTAAGAATCTGATAAGTGTAGGACAAATTGTTGAAAAAGGTTATGAAGTTAGATTCACTAATGAAGGAGTGTTTGTGGAAGACCCTAGCAATGGGTATAAACAAATTGTTTCAGGGAAGAAAGAAGGAAGGTTGTTCACATTGAAGATTCAAGGTAATGTTGGTCATGCCTTGTTCACTTATGGAGGACATAAGATCTCTGAGTTAGATCTTTGGCACAAGAGGCTTGGACACTTCAATGAAAGAGGTATCAAAGATATGATTAACAATGGTTCAGTGCTTGGTTTGCCTAATGTTGCAGGTCAACATATGACATACAGATGTGAGGCATGTCAATTAGGTAAGGCTCATAAGCAATCTTACTCCAAGCATGGTTTCATGTATTCAGAGAAGCTTGAGTTGGTACACACAGATGTGTGGGGACCATCAAAGGATTTCAGTATCAATGGTTCAAGGTACTATGTGATTTATGTTGATGATGCTACCAGATGGATCACTATCTATGTGATCAAAGATAAGTCAGAAGTATTCAATACATTCAAACATTATCATGTGTATGCAGAAAGAATTACAGGTCATAAATTGAAGAGACTAAGGTCAGATGGAGGGGGAGAGTATTTCTCTAATGAGTTCAGTGATTACTTGTGGAATGCAGGTATAAAAAGGGAAATCACTTGCAGGTACTCTCCTCAACAAAATGGTGTAGCAGAGAGAAGAAATAGAACTCTTTTTGAGTTTGCAAGGTCAATGATGAAGGAGAAAAATTGCCCAAATTATTTGTGGGTTGAGGCTGTAAATACAGCTACTTATTTGGTCAATAGGCTACCATGTAAAGCTTTGCAGGGTATGACGCCATATGAGGCATGGTGGGTTAAGAGACCTACCTTGGATCATTGCAAAATATTTGGATGTTTGGCATATGCATATGTGCCATCACAATTAAGACACAAGTTAGAACCTAAAGCTGAAAAGTACGTATTCATTGGTTATGATG
Organism: Ceratopteris richardii; assembly: GCA_020310875.1. Classification (NCBI taxonomy): domain Eukaryota; kingdom Viridiplantae; phylum Streptophyta; class Polypodiopsida; order Polypodiales; family Pteridaceae; genus Ceratopteris; species Ceratopteris richardii. The sequence goes on along the minus strand of CM035406.1, from coordinate 240,635,178 downwards.
ACAAGCAGATGGGTTATAGATTGTGGAGTCCATCCACAAAGCAATTTCTTGTGTCCAAGGATGTTACATTTGATGAGCAAGGTACTTGGTATGCAGATACAATCAATATTAATACAGGTGATGAAGAAGTTGTGAGTCAAACGAAGGGTAAATCAAAGGTTCAGATATTTGATGAAGAGGAGAATAATGAAGTACAGGTTGAAGTTGAAGAAATGCCAAGATTTGATCCTGAGTGTGAAGAACCAAAAACCTCAAGGAGTGGAGAACTTAGAAGGTCATCAAGACACAAGTGGCAACCTACAAGGTATAGCTATGATACTTCTTTTTTGGCTACCAAAGATTATGCTTACATGATAAAGGCAGATGAAGACCCTTCCACATATGAAGAGGCAAAAGGTAAGGAAAATTGGGAGAAAGCTATGCAGGAAGAATATGATGCATTAATGGAGAATCAGACATGGGATTTGGTTCCTAAACCAAATAGTCAGAAGATCATTGGATGCAAGTGGGTCTACAAGACAAAGAGATATGCAGATGGAAGTGTGTCTAGGTATAAAGCTAGACTTGTTGTGAAAGGGTTTGCTCAAACATATGGTATTGATTATGATGAGACCTATAGTCCTGTGGCAAAGATGACAACCATCAGGACACTCATAGCTATTGCTGCATGTAAAGGTTGGAAATTATGTCAATTAGATGTGAAGAATGCTTTTTTTTAAATGGTTACATTTCAGATGATGTTTTCATGGAGCAACCTCAAGGATTCAGAGATAGAAGGTATCCAGATCATGTATGTAAGCTCAAGAGAGCTTTGTATGGTTTGAAGCAGGCCCCAAGGGCATGGAATTATAGACTTGTGAAGTTCTTGAAAGAACTTGGATTTCAAGTATCTAAGGCAGATAGTAGCTTGCTTGTTAAAGCAAGTGATGATGGGTTCATTTACATGTGCATATATGTTGATGATATAATTCTTACAAGTACAGATGAGAAATGCATTCAAAGCCTAAAGAAGCAAATGGAGAAAGAGTTCAAAATCAGTGACTTGGGAGACTTGTCATATTTCTTGGGCATGGAGATTTCATACACTCAACATGGAGTGTATGTGACTTAAGAAAGGTATTTGAGAAACTTGTTAATCAAGTTTAAAATGAATGATTGCAGGGTAGCACCTACTCCAATGGAGGTAAATCACAAATTGAGCAGATATGGTGGAGAAGAATTCAAGGATATGAAGCTATATCAGAGTTTGGTTGGTAGTCTTATCTATGCTACCCTAACTAGGCCTGATTTATCATATGCAGTTGGAGTTTTGTCTCAATTCATGCATTGTCCTAGGAAAGAACATTGGATTGCAGGTCAAAGAGTGTTGAGGTACATTAAGGGTACACTCAAAGAGGGTTTGTATTATGGTTTTACATCAGATACAAACATCAAAATATATAGTGATGCAGATTGGGCAGGTAATCCTGATGCTAGGAGATCAACATATGGATACTTGTGTTATGTGGGAGATAAGTTAATTTCTTGGTGTTCAAAGAAGCAACACACAGTTGCTTTATCATCTACAGAAGCTGAGTACAAAGGTATGGTTGAAGCTGCAAAGGAAGTGATATGGCTTAAGACTCTCATGAAGAGTTTTGACACCATACAAAATACACCTATCATTTATGGAGATAACATGAGTTCATTGTATTTAGCTGCTAATCCTGTGTTTCGTGCAAGGACTAAACACATTGAGATTCAGTATCACTTTCTGAGAGAGAAGGTGATGGATAAAGAGATTGAAGTCATACATACTTCAACAAAAGATCAGATAGCTGATATGCTTACCAAAAGCTTGGATGGACCAAAGCTACAGAAATTCAAAGACATGGCAGGCATAAAGAAGATAGAGAAAACCTCAATTGATGATTGAGGGGGAGGTGTTGGTGCAGGACAATCACCAATTGATGTTTTGACATGGAAATAAAGTCAAGGATTTGAGAAGAGAACAAGTTGTGAAGCATGAAGGAAGGACACATTCAGAATTTGAAGATGTGTACACATATGTACATTATTTCAGAGATAGTTCACTTATATCTTTGAGTAGTCATAAGCTTGTAAATTTTTGTCTATATATATACTTGGAAAATGTCGGGACAAGTATGAGAGAGCATGAGAATAGAGTAATTAGGAGTTGTAAGAGTCATTAGACATCTTAGAAGTGAATCTAGACTCTCTCATCACTCAGTTGTAATTTTTCTCAGAAATGAAGAAAATGTTGCGCCCGATATTTCTGAGTTTTCTCCTTCTGTGTTAGATCTTTTGTGAAATGCTTCTGTACAAGTCTAAGTCTATAGGTAATCGACCTCTGTACAAATTTTTAGCTTCCAATTGTGATCAATCTGAGCAAATTTTGGATAGGAACATCTATATGTGAGAAAGTGTTGAGTGTCTTCTGAAACAGGTGCAAATTCGATAGTCAAAGAAATGGACAGCGCTCAGTGCATAGTGTAAAGTTTTACAAAAATGAGGAGTCAAAATTTAGGTTGGAAGGTAAGCCATCTATGGATAAAAGCATTTGCTTAAACGGGTTCTAGTTTTGGAGAACCATGTCTTAGCAGTTGCAGGTGTCAAAGTCGACTATACAGAGAGACAGTTTCAGACATAGGTAGATTGTTTGAATCATTTCTCATAATCTACTCAAGCTTTTGAAGTGTTTTAACTTGGAGAAGGTTCGCAATCTCTAGGCAAAACATTTTACAAAGTTTTATCAAAAACTTTACACGAATGATTAGTCAATGAGTGATTAAGGTGTAGCAGACTTTTCTGAGAAATGACTCTCTTCACAGTTAGCTAATTTCTTGATAGTTTGGTGCTTGTCTTCCAAAATTGGTTGAAGTTTAAAGTTATTCTTGATATAGAGGTGGTCTAACATCAAGGATAGCTTGTTCTTTTGGAGATTGACACTCTCCATAATCATTGAGCTTTATTAGATTTATCTACGGAGAGCCAGCTCACTCATTCGCGGACATTAGGTTTTCCTTATGTACTGATCTTTATATATTGTATTCTTATTTTTAGGTCATTCTTGAACATTCATTTTTATGTAATAGAAGAAGAAGAAGAAGAAGATCATTCTTCCTTGCCTCAATCTGTGTGTGTGTGCTTCTCCTTAAGAGTGAGAGTATGTATGTAAGCTCTCTTCCTTATCTCCTTCCTCGTGACATAGTATTAGAGCCAGCATGGCTGTAGAGAGCTCGTGGAGAAGGCGATGGTGAAGAGTACGTAGCAAGGCATGGAGAAAACGTGATTCACAAACGACACTCTGTTTGCTACGAAAATCGGTGTGAAGGTAGAAGACCTCAAAATATTTTCGAAAGTTATCCCTTTAGGGCCACTTGTTTTTGTTAGATCGAAGTTTCGAAGCCATCTTGATCCCCATTTTGAGCCCGCAATGGGGGGCCCACAGCAAAACCAGGTCAATTTCAAAAATTGTAACTTGCATTGTGTTCGGCAACACTCATATGTTCTAGATCCAATATTTCAAGCGATTATGTGTACTGTTGGTACACGAAAACTGTGTTTTTCTGAGATCGAATTGTCACGTCATAGTGCAACAGTGTTCAAGCAGAAGTGTTGCTTGTAGTATTTTGCAGTGTTGTGAATTGCTACAGAAATGGCAAACGCAAATGGAATGAGTCATCTTATGAGCGATAAGCTGGACAAGAACAACTTCCATGCTTGGACATTCAGAATGACAAAGTTCTTGATGGAAAAAGGCTATTGGAAGTACATCAAAGGAGAGAATGAAAATGCTCCACAGTTACCAGAAAGGAATCGGACTGCAGATAAGGTAAGAGCATATGAGGAATGGAATCAAGGAGCAGTAAAGGTAATATATTGGCTATCTGTTAGCATACATGATAGCATGATTGGGCACATACAGGATGCCAAGACTCCAAAAGAGGCTTGGAACACTTTGGTCACATTGTATGAGACCAATACAAAGGCACAGAAATTGCAACTCAAGAACGAGCTGCATAGATTGGAGAAGAAGAGCAAGTCGGTAAGTGACTACACCTTGAAAATCAAAAGCATATGTGAGTCACTTGCATCTATTGGCGTGAATGTAGATGATGATGATAAAGTGGAAGTGTGCCTTTGTGGTTTAGGAGCTGCATATAAGCAGTTTAGAACTTCTATACAGACCAGGGAAAATATTCTAAATTTTGTTGATTTGATATCCATGTTGATTATTGAAGAAAAGAATCTAGGTGAGGATTCAAGCTCCCAAGGAAAGCCCAGTTCTGAGTAGGTTTTCTACTCTGGCAGAGGTAGAGGCAGAGGTAGAGGTTTCGGAAGTGGAAGAGGAAACAGCAACCAAGACCAAGGTCAACAACAGAATCATGCAGGAGGAAGAGGACAGTTTCGAGGTAGGGGGAGCCAAAGAGGTCGCAGAAATTTCCAAAGAAATGATTCAGGCAATGATAGTAAAGGATGTTGGAATTGTGGTAAACCTGGACACTTTGAACGTGATTGCAAGTTGAAGAATCAAAATAATAGAAGGCAGCAAAACAACTATGCATCCAAAAGTGCAGATGATTCTAAGAAGTTGTTCATGGTTCAACATCACATGATGAAAACGATGCCTGCTGGTATTTCAAAATCAAATGATAATGTCTGGTATGTTGATTCAGGTGCTTCAAATCACATGACCAGTCATGCGGAATGGTTTAATACTTTGCAAAAATTGCCAGTTCTTGGATATGTTGAAACAGGTGATGACACATCACATCCTATTGAGCATACAGGAAACATAGCACTATCGATGGAGGATGGAAAGGTTAAACATCTTGTTGATGTGCTGCATGTTCCAAATATAAAAAAGAATCTGGTTTTTGTTGGACAAATGGTTGACCAGGGATCACAAGTCAGGTTCAATGCTGATGGATTATATGTAGAAGAGTAAAAGCAAGATGGACTTGCCAAAGGAAACAAAGTGGGTAGGATGTTCAGCTTAAATGTGAAGATTCCTGAAATGAATGAAGCCATGTGTGCAAAAGGTGCAGGAGTTATTGCAGACATAGAGATGTGGCACAAATGTATTGGACATGCAAACTTGCAAAGGCTGAAATTGATGCAGTCAAAGGATATTGTCCATGGACTACCAAATTTCAAAGTTGCAGAAATGCAAAAGGTATGTGCAGCATGTCAATTTGGTAAACATTCAAGAGCATCATTTCCACATGACAAGCATGTTAGTGAGAATGTACTAGAAGTAGTACATATAGATGTTTGGGGTCTAGCACAGACCACATCTATGGGCGGTTGCAAGTTTTATGTTACCTTCATTGATGACCATACACACAAAGTATGGGTATATTTCATGAAAGAGAAGAGCAAGGTGTTCACTCACTTCCATAATTTTAAAGCTATGGTGGAAAAATAGACAGGGAAGTACATTCAGACATTAAGACTGATGGAGGAATTGAATACATGTCAAATGAGTTCAGTAGTTTTCTAAAAAATCATGGAATTTGGCATCAATTTTCATGCAGGTACACACCACAACAGAATGGAATTGCTGAATGCAAAAATAGAAATATTGCAGAAATAGCAAGAGCCTTGATGGCTGAGAAGAATATGCCTCATTGTTATTGGGCAAAAGTTGTGCATACTGCTATATACATTATGAACATAACTCCGATTGCTGATGTACATCAAGTTACACCTGAAGAGAAGTTTACAAGTAAAAATCCAAACTTATCACATCTGAAAGTTTTTTGCTGTATTGCATATGTACATGTCCCAGATGAATTGAGGACGAAGCTTGATCCAAAAGCAGAAAAGTGTGTCTTCATTGGATACTCCCTTGTTAAAAAGGGATACAAATGTTATAAACCACTCACATGACAGGTGAATGTGAGTAGAGATGTGGTATTTGATGAAATGTTAAGCTTCTATGCAGATGCCAAGGAAGGACAGAATCTTGAACCAAATGACAAAGGAAATGCTAAAATATCAAGTGCAGAATCTCAAGTTTTGAGTGGACTAGATGCATCACCAAGCAATAGTTCCAACTCAAATCCATGGAGTGGAAGATTGCGTGGAAATTTCAGTCCAGCAAATTCATCAAATTCATCAAATACATCCAAGAAAGGTAAAGAAAAGCTTTCTGTAGGTCATAAAACATGTGCAGGTTTTGAAGATGTTGATGGAGATTCAAGCAGTTCATAAAAGAGTCTTGATGAGAAACTTGGATTGCCCTCTGTGAAGACTCCAGGAGTAAGAAGGGCACATGCAGATGATACAAGGAGAAGTGACCAAGAACCAAGAAGATCTGGGAGGATGCGGAATTCAGTGCAATGATTGACGTATGATAGTTATATGGCTCATCATTGTGCCTACATGACAAAGGTAATACAAGATGTTGAACCTTCTTGCTTTGAAGATGCAATTGGAATTGCAGATTGGGAAAAAGCTATGGATGAGGAGATGGCTACACTTTATAGGAATGATACATGCAAGCTGGTTCCATTGCCGCAAGGAAAGAAACCCATAGGCTGCAAATGGGTTTACAAGGTAAAGCATAATGTTGATGGTAGCATAAGCAGGTATAAAGCACGATTGGTAGCTAAAGGATATGCACATACATATGGCATTGATTATGAGGAAACATTCAGCCTTGTAGCTAAAATATCTACTGTCAGAACACGTTGCATTAGCTACAACAAAACAATGGACTTTGCATCAGATGGATGTGAAGAATGCTTTCCTACATGGTGAGTTAAACGAAGAAGTATATATGGACCAGCCACAAGGATATGAAGATTCAAAGCATCCAGAATATGTTTGCAGGTTGCAAAAGGCTTTGTATGGGCTGAAGCAAGCCCCTTCTGCATGGCATGCAAGGATTGCTGATTACTTAACCAGCATTGGGTTTTCTTTGTGTGATGCATATCACTCACTATATGCAAGGAAGGATGATGATGGCATCACTATTGTGGCTATTTATGTTGATGACCTGATTGTAGGTGGTGATAATGAAGGAAGCATCAAAGAGGTAAAGCAACTTCTAATGCAGGAATTTGACATGAAAGATCTTGGTGTGTTGCGTGTTGATATATTTAGGTAGTGATGTGTGTGAACACTCTAAGACCGCAGGGGCACTTTTTTCCCTCTTTAGGAGGTTTTTTTCCCCAGCTTGTATATATGCCTATTGCCCTAATGGGCTACTTATCTTTGTACATTCTCTAGTAATACATTCAGTATTGTGTGTTGTGCTCCAAGCTTCTTCTTCTTCTTCCTTGTGTTGTTCGCGTGCTTCCGCAGACGTCTAACTCCAACAATTGGTATCAGAGCAGGTCGTCGCTTCATCTAGGGTACCGTCGACACTCCTCCGGTTGTAGTCTCAGAATCGCACGAATTTTGGTAAACATTCTCAACATGTTTTTGAGATCAAAACAGCTTTGCTATGTGGTGTCGAAATCGCGATCTGAGCTCGTTTCGGCCTCCGAACGCACTATCACAGTGCTTGTGTAGGCTATTTCATCTTTTTGTGTCAAAGATATATACCAGTTTCTGTTCGCCAGTATAAGCGTCTCAAAGTCTGCTACAGGCCTAGCGGAATTCATCTTGGCAGTTCTGTTCAACTTTTTGAGATACAATCAATTTTTTGCATCAAGGTATTTTAGTCCGGCCATGGCTGAAAGTAGTGATGTATTCTGTATGTAGGCTGTTGAGGATAAGTTGGATGGTACCAACTACCCATTATGGGCTTATATGATGCGACATGTGTTGGTTGCAAAACGACTATGGAACATTGTACAGGGTGTCAAAAAACATACTATCACACTTGCAACTGTTACAACTCCAAGTACTGAAGCTATTGCAGAAGGTGTTGAAGATGATGATATTCTACATATTCCTGTTCATGCTACGATTTCTGTTGCACCTACTGCAAAGCAGATTTTCTGGGATGGCAGAGATGCCCAGGCACATGCATTGATAGCTTTTTCTGTCAAACGTGCCATTATTCCTCACATTCGCTCTTGCAGAACAGCTAAGGATGCTTGGGATACACTTACCACATTGTACCAAGCTAGGAATGAGGCTCGTGTTGCTTACCTCCGAAAACAGTTGGAGAGTGAGCACATGAATGAAGGTGATTCTATGGACAATTTCCTAACAAAGATCAAAGACTTGAAGGAACATTTGATTTCTTCTGATGAGGCTATAACAGGTAGCTCACTTGCGCAGACCGTTCTGAATGGTCTTCCTGATTCATATAAGAGTTTTGCTTCTAATCTTCGGTTGATGATGAAAGGCACTCCAAATGTCTTATCATTTGAGGAGTTAGTCTTTGTTCGGTTGCAGGAAGATCAGTCCAGGCAAAACAAGTCCATTATGCGAGTTGCAGATCAAGCTTTCCTGGCTAGTCAGAAGGGCAAAGGAAAATGGAGCTCTTCAACTAGTAAGCAGAAATCTGCTAATTCTACATATTCGAAGAAGGAAGATAAAGATGAGAAGAAATCAGAAAAACAAAAATTGTTTTGTAAGTATTGTAAAGGGAATGATCATATCATAAAGAACTGTCCAAAACTGGCTTCTAAAGAGGCAAAGAAGAAAGAGGCTGGAATGGTTGTTGCAGAGCCTTCTACACCAAAAACAGAGTCTGCTAATCTTGTGTAGGAAGAAGAATGGGCATTTACTTCTGTCTATAGTTTTGACCCATCTTTTCATGATGCAGTAGACCTAGATGTTTGGTATTTTGACAGTGGGGCGACCAAACATATTACCTCGTTGCGCAGTTTCTTCTCTTCACTCGAGCCTGCCCGTACAGGGAATACTGTTACATGTGCCAACAACTCCTCTTATCCTGTTATGGGAGTTGGTAAGATCATTTTGACTACTGCTGATGGTAGTTCTTTCACTTTGTAAGATGCTTTATTTGTGCCAGGTATCAAGAAGAACCTGTTATCAGTTTCTGCATTAGCCAAGATTGGCTTGGCTGCGAAATTTGTTGATGACATGTGTACAGTTCATGATCTATCAAATGGCGATGTGATTATTGCTTCTGGCATTTTATGTCGTGGGTTGTATAAGCTCATAGACTATGAAAGATATGTAAATGATTTGGCATGTGCAGTAAATGATTCTCAGGCTATGTCAGATGCAAAGCTTTGGCATGCACGCTTTGGTCATCTGAATTTTGCTAGTTTGCTACGCTTGTAGAAATCTGAAATGGTGTCCTCTTTGCCCAAACTTGAGGCACCTGGAAAACATGTTTGTGAAGGTTGTATTTTTGGCAAAATGTAGCGTTCATCCTTTCCAAAAGATGGTTCAGTTTGGGCTACTCAGAAATTGCAGCTTGTACATAGTGATGTCTATGATCCTATGCAGACACCATCTTTTGGAAATTATCTTTACTTCGTGACTTGATGATTTTTCCAGGCATGCATGGGTATATCCATTGAAGGCAAAGTCCAAAGTATACATGTGCTTCAAATAGTTTTTGGTTTTGGCTGAAAATCTGTGAGCATGTAAAATGGGCACCCTCCATTCAGATCTAGGGGTGGGATATATGTCTTCTGATTTTAATGCATTTGTGGCTGAACGTGGGATAAAACACGAGTGTAGAGTGTCCTATACACCTCAACAGAATAGAGTTGCTCAACGAAAGAACATGTCACTCATGGAGATGGCGAGATGTATGGTCAAGAGTCAGGCTTTACCACATAGTTTCTGGCTTGAGGCTGTCATGTGTGCAGCATATGTACTTAACAGGTGTCCCACTAAAGCACTGAAGTCTATCACTCCATATGAGGCTTGGCATGTTCACAAGCCATCTATTGTTCATCTAGGTGTTTTTGGTTGTTTGGCATATGCATTGGTGCTTGAACAACATCACATATAATTGAATGGTAAAGCAGTAAAATGTACTTTTGTTGGGTACAGTTCTGAAAGTAAAGGCTATCGTCTGTATCATCCATAGATTAAACACATTCTGGTTAGCCGTGATGTTGTTTTTGTGGAAGATGCTATTCAACCATTGTTTTCATGTACTAAGGAGACATTTGTTAGCTCCAAAGACATGTATGATACTTTGCTGCCTCTTTTTACAACTGGACATGATGCACTAGTTGATGAGAGAGATGATATTGAGCAGGCAAAAACTATGCCAAAATGGCTAGTGCAAACTTTGCGTGACAGCAAATTAGATGTGCCTCTATTATATCGTACTTGTCCAGACTCTCATAGTGCCTCTTTTGCATCAGATTTCTATGCTATGGCTGCATCTAGTCTCTGTGATGAGAATGAGCCTGTTTTCATTTGATGAAGCAAAAAATTCAGAAAATTGGATGGCTGCTATGCAATACTTGGTCTTTATGTGACTTGCCTCCTAGCAAGAAGGCCATTGGGACTAAGTGGGTATACAAGGTGAAGCGTAAGCCTCATGGTACAGTTGACAGGTATAAGGCTAGATGTGTACCTAAGAACCAACTTAGGGACTTGTGGAGAAAGAGACTGTACCTCAATCCCCCTCAAGTACATATAGTGGGGATTCACGCTTTAATTATCAATCCGATGAGTATCGAAACCTAGCCGAGTGTATGAAGACATGCATTCAAATGACAATCAATGCAAATGATTTACTTAGAGAGTGCAAACAATGCAAAGACTAATCCAAACAAGCTTCAACTGTCAGTCATGGTGTCACGATACTTGGAACAGCAGCCAATAGTAAATTGAGTTTTTCTTTCAGCTCCAAACTCCAAATATAGCGAATAGCATATGCATTTCGAAGCTCTCGAGAAGACGAATCCAATGGCAGTATTTTCACTCAATTCTCACACTTCTACTTCAAGTTATTAAGAAAATACTGAGTCGCGGGAAAGACCTTCCTACACTTCAGCACTTCCTACACTTCGCACAGACCTTAACAACAGTAAACGAACACTTTCATGGATAGACAACACTTCCCTACACTCTTTCCAAGCAATACACAAGCATACAAGCTCACAAAGAAGAAGATACAGAGAGGAGAAGACACAAATTCAAATTTCTGTGCTCTTGATTCCCACAATGGCAAAAAAATCTTTACAAAGAGTCACAAATTGACTTATATACTTGTGCCCTAAAAATGGTCCTTTCACACAAGAGACCGGCACTTTATTCACTAAAAGACTAATTTCCTACTGATTTACATGGGTAAGCTTCTAATCTTCTGTGGGGATGCATCTAGAGGACTCCTCTAGTGCATTTACATCGGAAAATATATTACAAGAATGGTTATAATACAAAATTGGGTGTCCAAATCGGAAAAATTTTGGGGCCCGTCTTTTTCTCTACCTTGTGCTCTCTTTTGCTTTGCAACACTCTCCCCCTCTTTGTCTCTGTCATCCCTTGACAGGCTTTACTTCTTGTCTTTCCCTTGTTGTCCGCACGCATCCTTTGGTCAGTTCTGCCTACTGGTTGGACTGGCGTTACGTTTTAATGGCCCTGTTCTTGATTTTATCTTTTACATCCTCTCGGCTTGATGCATTTGTGCTGCCTGTTCTTTTCTTTTCATCGCCCACAACCCTTGATCAATTCTACCTGTTGGTTAAACAGGTGTTCGGTTTTTATGGCCTCTTCTTAATTCTTGATTTACATCCTCTGGGCCTGATGCATTTGTCTTTCCTAATAAGTCGGGTTGCCACGCACGCCACCAGTGGAAGGTATGAGGATGTGATCCTTCAGCCTTCAATCTGGACCTTCCAAAGATCAATAGGTTGAAGCACCCTCTTGTGGTTTCGGAACCGCTGGATATCTTCTTGCACTTCTTCATGGATACTTTCCTGGCCCTGGTTCCTCATTCCACCTACGTGCTTTTTCCTTGATACGTGCCCCTGCGGGGCTCGGTGCAGAGATGGGTGTTGCGCCCTTGCGGGGCTTCTTGCAGAGATGTGTCTTCAAATATTACATTTTTAGTGAAGCTTCTTTCGTTGTCTTCTTCTTTTCTTCTTTTTTCTTGATTCGCCCTGAACACTGCCCCCCTCCTGAACTCTGTCGTCCCCGACAGGCTTTGACAATTGACGAGAGTATATTCTATATACTTTTTGCTCTGTTTCATTAAGCAGATTGGCTTCACGTATCATTAGCTGTTTCCACTGTTTAGCTTTTACTCCATCATTAGGTGGTTGTCTATGATTAGCAAAGAAGCTAAGTTCATATGCCACTAATCTTGCATTTAGGTTAGGTGACATCTTGAAAAAGATTTCTGAATCTATTTCAAAAAACCCTGTAAAAAACGCTTCTTCGAAAGTTTGCATATAGGTACTTGGCAAAAACATGAGTCTGGAGTAATAAGCCATTATTGTAGGTCGGCTAGGCATGACAGACAGATCAAAAATAAGGATATCTGTTCCCTGGTTAATTCCAATAAAGTTCAGAAATGTATATGCCGCATGCTTGAAGACCTTCAATACTGTAAGTATCATACTGAGTATTTTATTTGTCAACTTGATAGTTAAATCTGGTACGGTAGCATATGTCTGCAGCCAAAATTCGATTGTCTTTACCATGTAATCTTCTGTAGGTAAATAATTATGTGGTGGACTTGGAAGTAGCGGGTAGTTCAGCCATTGTTTATTGATTACACCGGTCCTTTGCATATCCAAAAATTCGCGTGCTTCTCTGCGACGTGGCGTTGGGCAAAAAGAAGGGTTTACCTGTAGTAAATATGGTGCTTCTTGCCAATGCACCCATAGTGTAGGATTTTTCTCCAAAAATTTCCTTCTCCAAACAGGTTGTGCAGCTTCAAATTCTTCTTGAGTGTAAGCGAATGTGTCATGTTTGAAGTTTAGCTGCTCGTCTGGATTTTTCTATGTAATCTTCTTTATATATTGTCTTGTTTTCTCTTTCATCAGCCCGTAGGGAATGTTGAAAGGCTTCATAATCATGTCCAAGTCTTTACCCTTGATCTTCGCTTCCTTCATGACTTTGATGACTTCATTTTCAAAATTTTATGTCAATCGAGACACCAATAGTGCCCGTTCCTTCTGACCTATTTCTGCAGTGTATGGCATTGGATGATCATCATGTATGTCCGCCATCTGCTCGTGTATTGGAGAATTATAAATCGAGGGAGATAGAGGACGTACCTCTACCTCGTCAGTAGGATTCTCTTTTGTTGGCTCTACTGGTGTCCCGATTGGTGCTTTCTGCTTTATCTGAATCTTCAATTGTGTTATACGTTCAGTCTTCTCTTTATTTTCTTGCATGGCTGCTCTGAGTGCTTCTTTGGCTGCCAGCAGTTCATTGCCAATTTCTGCTACGTGATCCATATTTTCACTGTAGCTTGCTGCAAGTTTTCCATGGGCTGTATTCAACTGCTTTTTTAGTTCATTTGTTTCTTGAATGTACTTATGTTCCCATTCTTCTCTCAATTCTTGCTCTTGTTTCAACAAATCTGCATATTTCTCGATTTGAGCTTTTAATTCTCCCTGATCAAGATCCGTTGTTTCTTGTTTTTCGATGGGTTGATCATATAGCAATGACTTCATCAGTTCTTTATTTCTATTTCGTAAAGTGTCGTTCTCCTCCATGTATACCTTCAGTTGTGTTTCAAGCAGATGACTTCTAGCTTTTATGCGCTCTTTGTCGGCCTCGCTGGCTTCATGTAATCTTTGTAAGTCCATTAATTGTGCCTGGAGTTGACGATGTTGGGTCATCAATGTGTCACATTGTGTTTTTACCTCAAGTAACTCCATTTCTTTGACAGCAATATCTTTTTGTGCCTGGATTAATTGTGCAGATAGTTGTTCACTCATGATTTGGAACTGATTCTCCATGGCCGTTTGTATCATCTGCTTGACCACAGGCTTTAATTGTGTGACATCCACATTTAACCATGTTTTAGGAATACTCGGTTCTGCTCCTGTTGTCACATCTTTTCATTGTGCTACGTGTAATGTAGTGTCATGGGGCTGCCTAATGTGGAGTTGTATCCTTGGCTCAGCCTCCATGTGGTTGATTTTGCCTTGAGGAGTGTCCTCCGGTACTTCAATTACAATTTGCTTTTGTGTAGGTCTGACTCTTTGTTTACTGGAGTTTGCATTTCTTCCTTGATAGGTTGCATTACTTCTTTATTCGATATGGTAGCTTCTTTGATACTAATCTTTGTTGTATCATTCAATTGAATGATGTGCTCTGGTTCCTTTGGTTCTTTTATGTTCTTTACTTGTTTCTGTTCGTTATCTGCCGTGACTTCAACTTGATTAATCTCTGTCCAATCTTCATTGTGTGTTTTTGTTTGCATATCTGTATCCAGGGTGTCCTTCTCATAGCCTGATTCTTCATTAGAGCTTGATTCCTCCAATCCTATTTCGTTGTATCTGGAAGGTACTTGACGAGTTGTTGTATCCTTTTGTTTCTTTTCCTGGCTAGCTTGTCTATAATGGTGACCTTGAATATTCAAATTTATATGCCTCCGCATATACTTATGTGTCTCTTCTAGGGCAACAGAGAGGTCTCTTTTCGTAATTGGTTGTTGATTTCCAGGAATCTTTGGTAAGATGTGTGTCCTCTTCGAAGTGGGTGTCTCTTGAGCTTCTTCCTCTCTTAAGCGTTTAGTTCCTTTCATAGGTGTCCTTGAACTCGTTCCTACTTCTTCAACAGAAATGACTGTTTTCTTTTTCTTTGGGACTGTAGCTGACTTGGCATATTTGGCTAGCCCTTCTGAGGTTGGTATCTCACGCAAGCAGTGTTTCATTTTAAGTGCCTCATATATAAGTACGGTCAAAGCTGAACTGCCATTGAGAAACTTTTTCTGACCCCACTTCTTCTTGGCTTCAAATAGACATTCTTGAACATATGGAGTCATATTTACTTTATTACCGACTTGCCTCATCGCATGTGAAAGCAGTTGTACAACAATCTTTTGAGGTGCCGTGTATCTATGCATACTAGGAAAACAAAAGTGTTGATGCACCAAGCGGACAGCATCTTCAATATCCGTCCTGTTGATATCCAAAAAGGATCTCTTTTTTGGATCATGACATTCCTCCTTGACATTGGTGCTTCCTTCTTGATTCCATCCGAAAGCTTTGTTGATTAACTCCTCAGTGAATTGAATGGTTTTCCACTTTGTCCAATACTCGTGCCTCAGGGACTGATATCCTATTCGTTGCAGGCTGAAGTGTGTTCATCACTTGCGTGCATCTTTGAAAATCTGGCAAATAAATAGGCAATTTTAGAAATGCCTCTATTCCTGCTTGTGTCCAGACATCCACCATGAGAGGTAATCCTTGTATGATAGTCTTGAAGTCTTGCGACATAATAGGGAAGTAGTGATCCCTGTCCATAATCTTGATGGTAGCCATGAATGAGGTCCGACACTGGTTGGTCATCCAGAAACCAATGGACTCTTGCTTTTGTTATAGATTCTAGTGGAAGAAGCTGAACCTCTTCCTCTTGAGTCGCTTCAGAATTAGTGGATGCCATCTGCACTCAATATAGAGTATGAATTAGTGGCCATATAGTATCAAAAATCCTCCTTCATTTGTCCTTCATAAGATTGACATTGCTCCGAGTGAATGGTGTCGTCCCTTCCCCGTGGGTGTGAGAAAGGTAATACCTGGGATTTTTCATAATTTTAGGTATTTTTATGTTTTTGTCTGAAAGAAAAACAGAAAAGTGAGTTCATAGCCAAAGCGATTATTAATTTGTTAGTAATTTTCTTTAAATTATGTACAAGTGCTCTCCTATTTCCCAAGAGGAAAATGTGCTTCACTATCCTGAAACAGAAGAATCTTGTGCCGAATGCGTGGCCTTGTAATGTGGCCCTATCATGCATACTTTGGATTCTGGTAACTCCAAATGCGTGCAACTCAAACTATTTGGCAGATGTATACAGCTTGCTTTGTCTTTCGGCATCCAAATCTGCTTTATTTTGTTGGGAAAAATCATGTTCCCCACCCTCTTGGTGATTGTGATGCTTCTCATCTGGTGCTTCTTCTTTGTCTGCTTTTTTAATCTTGGAATGACAAGTGAATTGTATGTAGACTCCAGCTCTGTCCTGTAGCAGTTTATCTTTGGTTGTCTTGTCTTTAGGCCATCCCGATTCTCGTTATGCAATGGTTCCTCCTTTCTGGTGATTGCCCTCTGAGTACATGACTTGGGAATCCATATTTGAGTTCAGTCCGATTGGGTGGCTATCATCTTATTTGGAACCCATATTCTAGCAATTTATTGGGGATTTCGGTGTCCAAAGTAATTTGTCTCCTTTTTCAATGGATGGTTCTGATGTTGTTGATGTTTCTGTTGTAGAAAATATGTAGCTACTTGATCCTTCCTTATCCAAGCTTGTCGAGTGTAAGGAATGGGGTATATTGTAATAGGTGCCGACTTGGGATTATTTAGAGAACTACGTCTCTCTTGTGCATGGTTCTTCGCTAAGGCTGTTTTCAGATAGAATGACACTCTTGTGACTTGCTAGATTAGAAGGTGGCATGCAAGCCGAATTCGGTGTGTCTTCACATGAAGTACTAGCTGAAGGGGTATCCATAGTGCTAGTGAACATACATGCCTCATTGTGTTCATTTGAGTGAGTTTTTGGCTCTATACTTTCGGCTTTGATTGGTCATTCGTCTAGCATGCTGAATACTTCACGATGTCCTATCTTGGCTGAGATGTATCCTAAGGCCAATTGGATAGTCACTTCATATTCGTATATCCAATCTTGACCTAGCACTAAGTCTTCGAGTAAGTCCTGATCCTGACATACTAAGAACTTCTGCTCCATAGTATTGTTTCCAATATGTAGAGGTAAGGTTACTTCACCCATACATTGAGTAATTGTTCCCCCCATCCCTATCAATTGTGCCTTTGATGGACGTAATTCCTCCTTAAGTTTTTGAGTCAATGAAAGTTTGATACAACTTATGGCGACTCCTGTGTCAATGAGAGCATCCACTAAGTGATATTCCTTTTTTCCTGCTCCCACATTCAAATATGGTTGTGTCCTCTGTTGACCTAGGTTTTCAGTGGCTCTAAAATTAGCCATTGGTATGAGTTCTTCTCCTAGTCGATATCTCTCATCTCTCTCTCTCTCTCATCCACTCTTTTTGTTTCTTGATTCGTTGTAGTGCTTCCTGTCTCGCTTCTTCTCGTATCCTTTCCTCCTCGATGTGTCTATTCTTGCCCTTGATTAATCGTGACATTGTTTCTTCAGTCAGTGGTTCTAGATATTTTTTCACTCGACACCCACTGATATAGTTTGGCAATACTTCTCCATCTAGAGTTGCTAAGCTGATGGCTCCACTCGTGGATATATGATTGATGATCAACGGGCCATATCCTCTCTTCTACAACTTCTTAGCGTGTTGTTTTAGAGTATATACCAAAACTAAATCTCCTTCCTTCAAATTTTTGTCTTTAATATGAGCATCAAAATATGCCTTTTGTCGCCTTTTTGCAGCATAAATCCCTGCTACTGCTTGTAACCTAGTTTCATGAAGCTTCTCTATTTGATCCAATTGAGCTGAGAGTTCATGTCCCGTCCACTCATAAGTTGTTGCTACTCTGAGAGTGGGTATTAAGAAATCAATTGGTAAAATAGCATTCTGTCCATACACTAAGTTAAAAGGAGTAGTTCCTATGGCTGTTTTGTAAGCTACTCGAAATGCCCATAAAGCGTGATGTAATTGTTTACCCCAATCAGATCTACCAGTGTTCACAATTTTTGTGAGAACTGTGCATAAGATTTTATTGGAACTTTCGGCTTGTCCATTGGCTTGTGGGTGATAAGGGGCTGATTTCTTATGAATTACCAAAAATTCATTCAGTAAGGCTTCTATCACTTCATTCACAAAATGCGTACCTCTATCACTCACAATTTCTATCGGTAGTCCAAATCTAGTGAAAACGTTCTCGAAGAGAAACTTGGCAGTAGTTCTTGCATCGTTTTTCTTGGTTGCTTTGGCTTCAACCCATTTGGTCAGATAGTCTGTGGCTACAATTATATACTCTATGTGGGATCCTTTAGCTAGGGGGCTAATAGGTCCTATGAAGTCTATTCCCCATTTAGTAAAGGCTCTGGCACTCATCATGGGTTTTAGTGGCATTTCATCCCTTCTAATTGGATATTTTGTTCGTTGACACGTATCACATCTTTGCACATATGTTGCTGCATCTTGATGTAGAGTTGGCCACCACATTCCAGCAAAGAGAATCATTTTTGCTGTTTTATCTGCAGAGAAATGTCCTCTTGCAGCTCCTGTATTTGCCATCTCTAAAACAGCACGATACTCATCTTCATGAATGCACATTCGCAAATGATTATCTCTGCCTCGTTTGAAAAGTTGTTTTCCGATAAGATCATAGTCCTTACTTTGTTCTACAAGTGCTCGTTTTCTTGCTAGAGTGGCTCCTTCTGGGTACTCTTGGGTCTTTAAGAACTTCATCAGAGGCATGCTCCATCTTGGTGCTATAGTGGAGTAGCATAGAGTGGATTTCTCTTTTGGATTCCGTTCTTGACAGGTTGGGCAGGCTGATACATAGTTATGCGCATCCCTCTGCATGGTTGGCCAATATATGCCCAATCTTCTTAGTGTTTTCCATGTTCCGTTCGCATTTAGATGAGTTTTCCATAGGTCTTGAGTTCGGTTTGGTGTGATCCCATTTTTAGGTCCATGCGTGAGTATAGAGATCAACTTTTCTGCCCATTGGGGACATACTTCGAGGTTAAATAGGTACATGTCTGGCAGATCATCTGATACTCCTATGGGTGGTTCACCGTGTGTCATTCTTGATAGGTGATTCGCTCTTATGTGGGTATTTCCTTTCTTGACTACTACTTCAAAATCAAATTCCATCAACAATAGAAACCATCGTACTAGTCATCCTGTATTACAAGGCTTATTGACTAAGTACAGTAGGGCTTGATGATCAATGAAGAATTTGAATTTGTTTGCCAATAAGTAGTGTCGAAACTTCTTTACTGCATACACCATTCCTAGGCCTTCTCTTTCAGTCGTGGTATAATTACGTTCTGCTTGATTCAATTGTCTACTGGCATAGGCTATAGGGTGATCTAACTTTCCTGCATCTGCGGGTTGAGCTAAGATACAACCAATGCCAAACTTGGAAGCATCTACGTGGATATGAAATGGTTTGTTCCAATTAGGTACTCGAAGGATTGGGGCTGAACTCAATCGACTCTTTAACTCATTAAAGGCCTTTTCACATTCTTCAGTCCAATTAAATTGAGACAATAGTGCATAAAGAGGTCTAGCAATTATGGCATACATATGTATAAATCTTCAGTAGTATCCGCAATGTTCCATAAATGCTTGTACTTCTTTAGCAGTCTTTGGTCTCGGTAAATCCAGAATTACTTTGATTTTGTCTTCATCAGTTGAAATTCCATTTTTAGAGACAATATGTCCTAATATCTTTCCTTGTCGAACCATGAAGACACACTTTTCTTGATTGAGGCATACTCTATATTGTCGACATTTGGCAAAGATCTTTTCTAGTTCAGGGATATGCTCTGATCGTATAGCTGAATAAGTACATAAATCATCCACGTATACCTCCATACTCTTTCTCAGGAACTCTTTGAATACATGGCACATCAATCTTTGAAAAGTGGCTAGGGCATTGGTTAGGCCGAAAGGCATAACCCTAAAGGCGTATACTCCCCATTCAGGTTGCAAAGGCTGTTTTATGTTTGTCTTCAGGAGCAATGGCTACCTGATTATATCCTGAAAAGCCGTCCAAAAAACTATACACTTCCTTCCCTGCCACTCTCTCCAGAAGATGATTCGTGATGGGCAACGGGTAACTGTCTCTTATGGTGGCGGCATTCACTTTTTTCAGATTAATGCATACCCTTAACTTCCTATTCTTTTTTGGTACAACCACCAAAAGTGATACCCATTCCGTGTGTTCAATCTCGTATATAAATCCAGCATCTAACAACTTATCTATCTCTTCCTTTATCTTTGCTGAGTACACATCATTGTATGTGTACGGTCTTTGTTTAGAAGGTTTGGCTTCGGATGTCATAGGGGTTCTATGAGCACATATAGAAGGGTCTACTCCTTTCAAATCCTTATAGGTCCAGGCAAAGACATCCCGATATTCTCTTATGAGTCTTATTAACTCTTGTTCTTCCTCCATTGAGACATCCTGTCCTATGAAAGTACATCGCTCCTCTCCTTCCTCTAACGTTACTACTATCTTCTTGGTTTGCTCTTTGTTGTCATATGTTATTCCCGGTTGTGCTTCTCGTTTTGGCATTTGAATAGCAATTCTTCTCTCTTCTACTTCATATTTTTTGAAGTGGGCGGGCACTTCAAATTGGTCTTGAGGCTTGTTTTCTTCATCAATTTTTGCTTTTTCTAATCCAAGCTCCTCTTCCGGTGTTGGTTCTTGATTTATTTCATTAGCTATGACACTTATTTCTTGAGTTTCATTTTCTGTTTCCATGTGTTCTTGCTCCATTTCAATGCTCTCGTAGTCTTCCTTCCATTCCTTTTCTATGACTTCTCCTTCTTCAGCCTCCTGAAGGACTACCACACATAGACTAACGTCATATCCTTCCTCATCAATGCATTCATTCATGGTTATCACTTCTTCGTTTACACACACATCGAGAGTAGCTAAAATCTCCATCCAACCATGAGGTTCAAATTCTTCATCTAAGAATATTTGAGGCATGTAGGCTGGATCTTGTACAGATCTAGCGATTCCTTGCTTTTGCTGCCATCCTTTTCTCCTATCTTCCTCCTTTTTCGCTGTTTGGCATATCCATAGATGAGTGTCTTCGTTCATCCATGATTGATCACTTGAACCTATACTATGAATCGACTGATTATCTTCCTCCTTATGAATCTCATTCCATTGTAAGGGGGGAACATCTTGATATGTATATGTGTGGAGATTTATTCTTGTGGTGGTTCCTTCATGCTGTAAGTATACTGCGTCTTTTCCTCAATCTTGCACCACCTTTAATTGTCTCATGAAAGGTCTTCCAAGTATCATTTCATAATTGCTAGGCCTTTCAAATTGACAAATCGCTAAGGTGTGCTCGAACTCAACTCCGGAAGTGGTAAAAACTACTCATTCCAATAATCCCAAGGGTCGTTCAGTGTGTCCATCTGCCATTTGTATCTTCATGCGTGTTGGTCTTAGAGCTGGTTTTCCCCATTTCTCCCAGATTTCTTTAGTTGCTATTCCTACTCCAGCTCCTGTATCTAAAATGGCTTTGGTGGTGTAACCCCTATAGGTAATTGGAAGGCAAGTATTTCCTTCATCTCCCTCACTAAAATCTCCAACCTTATCGACTGGGATTTTTACTGTGTTTACTTCATCAGATATCTCTTTTTCTTCCGTCTTGATCTCCAATTGACTGGTCAGTTTCTCCTTCAAATGTGGTTTGATCCTTAACAGTTCTTCTAACGTCAGGGTACAAGGGATTTGTACCTTTTTAAGATGTTGTATGATATCTGATGTTTGGACTGATGGGTTCGGTTCTTTTTTCCTTATTGAGGGAATGCAATACAATTCTGAATTATGTTCGTACTCTCCTGTGTAATTTGGCAAAGCCTTTACACTATCATTTTCTTCGTTACTTGGATCAACTGGTAATATTTCTTTTGAATTCAATTCAGGTATTGAATCCTCTATTCCATCTTCTGCTTCTAGCTCTTCAAAGGGTGGATCTATTCCTTCCACTTTCTTCCATCGGTCTTCTTGGACTCTTGCCCACAAATCTTTGGCCATTCTCCTTCTACTTCGAGAATAATGGATCCTTCCCTTTTATCCTCAAAGTGATTTTCATTGTGTATCTCACCTTCTTTGGTTTTCTCAGGGTCATTAGGATGACACACTCTTGGAATTCTTTTTTGGGAATTCGCGAGTTGGGTAATTGAACAACAGGTTTTTCTAGGGTCTGTTGAGCCACTTCAATTAAATTTTTGCATATCTCCAACCTTTCTTTCTCTAGGTCACCTCTAGGATATTCTCTTTCATGTTGTTCAATGGTAGGTCCTGCTCTTATTCGTGCTTTGTACGCCTGAATCCACATGGCTAATTTTTCAGGCATGGGATCTGCTAAAACTAATCCTACCTCTTCTTTTTTTGACTTTCCCTTCCGATTTTCTCCTTCCTCTTCTTGTTTCTCTTTTAGATTTTGTTCTCTCTTCTCAATCTCCTTCTTTTGTAACAATTTCTTTTCCTTTATCCTGTCTCTACGGTTCTTCCATCTTTGTGTTCATTTGCTTACAACACTTCTCTCAGGCTCTTCCGAGTCTTCAACTACTTGAGGTGTAGGTATGTTCATTTCTCTGTCACCTTGATCATTCTCCTCAGTTTTGTCTGGGGTTTCTCTCGCTTTGGCTCTAGTTATTGCTTTCAATGGTACAGTATACTCCTTATCGCTTCCTGATGATTCTATCACTTCTATCACGTTAATCTGCACATTAGAGTTAACTTTGTTGGGGTTCTTGGGGCAATCTCTGAAAAGGTGTTCTTTACCACAATCACTATAGTAGCCTTCCCAGACTCGCTGTGGTGGTGGTGGGTTTGGTGTTGGAGTTTATTGACCTCCAAAGTATAGCAGGAAGTAGGTGGAACCCCCTAGGAACAAGTTGACCTTCTCACAAACTTCATCATAGAAAACCAGTCATGCTTGCAGAGCTTACTACTCTCTACTCACTCAAAAGTTTTTAAAACTGTTTTAACCACATATACTAGAGACCAAGAGCTTTCCAATGAACCAAAGAACACTCAATTTGGATAAATACTCAATGAGCTATGACCTCTGCAATATGCAGCTTTAATGGAGACCTTGAAACAGAGATGAACCTGAGGACATACATCACTTGCAGAGACTACTGCTCTTAACTCACAACTCCAATGAATCTAAAAATTTCCAGAATACAAATAGACTTGGAGAGCTTTCTAACAAGCCAAAGAACACATGATTTGAATACATACACAAGGAGATATGACCTCTGCAAGTTGGATGTTTAATGGAGACCTTCAGCAGGGATAAAAAACAGAGAACACACACTACTTGCAGAGAGTGTTGCTCTCAGCTCACAAATCCAATGATTATGAAAATTGGTACTATGAAAGTAGACATAAAGAGCTTTCAAATGAGCTATCAAACATGTAATTTGGATATATAATGAGGGAGATACAAGCTCTGTAAGCTCTGCATACAAAAACTAGAGTAGCATAGAGATACTCTCTTGGACATCCCACAAGATCACGACTTTTCTCCTCTTTTTATAGCATGGGAAACTAATCTAAAACCTTCCTAATACATCTAAATTTGTGGTAGACACTTGGATGGAGGTATTACATGACTCAAGTGCTCAAATAAGCAAAGTATTGATGGACTTTGAGAACTAGCCACATCGACCTTCCACTAGGACACCACTGAAGCTCCCTTGTGACTCACTAATTTGACTCACCATGTTCTAGAACTCACGTGGTATTTTTGCTAAATTTTATGAATAATATGAGCCTTCTTGAAGTATTTGAAGACTTCCCAAAGGTATTTACATAATTTGAAACTTGTACCCTACATAAAACAAATGTTCGCAACATTCTCCCCCTCAAGTTTCAAAGGGTATTTCCTTCATGCCAAGAATATAGTTGAATCTTTGAAGCTTTGGTCCATCCAAGGATTTGGTGAAGATATCTGCAACTTGATCCTTTGTTCCAACAAAAGAGGCCTGCACTTCATTGTTCATGGCCTTCTCTCGAACATAATGATAGTGAACCTCTATATGCTTTGTTCTAGCATGAAAAATAGGATTTGAGGTCATATGAATGCTGCTCAAGTTATCCCCATATATCAGTGGTACATCAACCTGCACATTCAAGTCATGAAACAACTTTTTAAACCACATAACCTCAGTAGTAGCCAATGCTAAACCTCTATACTCAGCCTCTGTAGAAGATAAAGCAACTGTAGGCTGTTTCTTTGAACTCCATGTTAATGTCTTGTTTCCTGCTATTACCACATATCCACTTGTGGATCTTCTGTCATCTTTGCTTCCAGCCCAATCTGCATCACTAAAGACTTTAAGAGTTAGATCAACATCATGACTATAAAATAATCCTTCGTTCATGGTACCTTTCAAATACCTAAGCACTCTTTTCGCTGCATGCATATGAGGTACTCTAGGTTCATGCATAAACTGTGACAATACTCCCACTGCATAACATATATCAGGTCTAGTTTTTGTTGCATAAATCAAAGATCCTACCATGGATCTATATACATTCATATCATGCAACTCATCACCTTCCTTTGCACTCAGCTTTACATTACATTCCATTGGAGTAGAAACAAATTTACATTCCTGCATACCAAATCTTTTCAGCATATCACATATATACTTTCTTTGTATCAACCACATACCTTCATCGCTATACACAATTTCAATCCCAAGAAAGTATCTGAGCAAACCAAGATCTGAAATTTTAAATTCCTTTCCCAAATTACCTTTTATCTCATCAATTGCTTTTGCATCATTCCCTGTAATCAACAAGTCATCCACATAAATGCATACATAGACACACATGCCATCTACATGTTTTACATAAAGTGAAGGATCAGCATGACTCGCTGTGTATCCTTGCAGCATAAGATACTTTACCAACCTTGCATTCCATGCCCTTGGTGCCTGCTTAAGACCATACAATGCATTCTTTAACCTGCATACATGATTAGGATATTTTGCATCCACATAACCATCCGGTTGTGACATATACACTTCTTCATTTAACTCACCATTAAGAAAGGCATTCTTTATATCGAGTTGATATATATTCCACCTTTTACTTGCAGCTAAAGCCAACAAAGTTCTCACCGTTGCCATATTTGCTACTGGACTAAATGTTTCCTCATAGTCCACACCTTGAGTTTGATTATATCCTTTTGCTACAAGTCTAGCCTTATATCTAGACACACTACCATCACTATTTCTTTTAATCTTAAAAACCCACTTGCAACCAATTACCTTTTGCTTTGGTGTACTTGGAACTAAATTCCAAGTCTTGTTATCCTGAAGTGCTTCCATTTCTTCTCTTATTGCTTTCTCCCACTTTTCATCTCCTTTGGCCTCATCATAACATGTGGGTTCATTTTCCTGCTCAACTTTTGTCATAAAAGCATAATGAGTATCCATGAAAGATTCATAAGTATACCTTTGAGGTTGCTTACTTACTCTTGAAGTTCTTCTTACCTCCAATGTAGATGCTCTTCCTTTCTTATTAGGAACCTTTGATGATTCTCCATACTCACATACATCACTAATTTCCTCTCCTTCATCATTAACTTCAACAAGTTTGAGTTTACCTTTACTTTTAACACTTGGAGGTGACTCTTGCCTTAATCTTCCATTGAAAGGTGATCCTCTTTCTTCATCTAGACCACTCCTTTCATCATTTAAACTTCCTGATGGCTGAACTATGCATTCATCTCCTTCAACCACACCTTCTTCATTTTCATCCATGACCTGCAAACAATTCTTATCTGCATACCATGAAAGTGATTCATCAAAGTTTACATCTCTTGACACAACAACCTTATTGGTATGAGGATTATAGCATCTATATCCTCTTTGAGTATCTGCATAACCAATAAATATACATTTTTCTGATTTTGCATCAAGTTTAGATCTCACCTCATTAGGTACATGTACATAACATACACAACCAAATACTTTCAAATGACTTACACTTGGTTTCCTTCCATGCCATACCTCATATGGTGTCAAATGATGAACTCCAGCAGTCGGAACTCTATTCATAATGTAAACACTTGTGCTAACAGCTTCAGCCCAAAAATAATTAGGCAAACACATATCATTAAGCACACTTCTAGATGCTTCTGCTATGATTCTGTTTCTTCTTTCTGCGACTCCATTTTGTTGTGGAGTATACCTGCATGTAACTTCTCTTTTGATACCTTCATCATACAAAAAATCAGTAAAAACTTGAGAGAAATACTCTCCCCCTCCATCAGACCTTAGCTTCTTAATATACCTTCCTGTTTGCTTTTCGACATATGATTTGAACTTCTTGAAACAATCAAAGACCTCACTCTTATGTTTAATGAAATACACAAATGTCATTCTACTATGATCGTCAATGAATGAAACATAGTACTTATTACCAACCAAGGATGCCTCTTTAGTAGGTCCCCACACATCTGTGTGTATGAGATCTAGCAAACCATCACTTACATAGCTTGAATGCTTGAAAGGTTGTCTACTCTGCTTACCCATTTGACATGCTTCACAAAGATGCACCATATGTTGCTTAGTAAGATCAGGTAATCCTTCAACAATCCTCTTCTTTGATAGCTCCTTTAACCTGTGTACATTCATGTGTCCAATCCTTTTGTGCCATAGATCAAGCTCTGCTATTTGATGCATACCATAAGAGAAATAGTTTGTATGATTTGGGTTTACCTTGAATGTAAACAATCTACCTTGTTTTTGACCTCTAGCAATTAACCTCCTTTGCTTTGGATCCTCAATGAAGCAACCTGCATGATTAAATCTCACTTGTAGACCTTTTTCTACCATTTGACCAACCGACATCAAATTCTTAGTGATCGTTGGCACATAAAGTACATCCTTCAAGCAATTTTTCTTGCTCTTATCCTGCATAACAACATCTCCAACCTGCATAATCTTATGTGTTGTATCATCTCCTGTTTCAACATGACCTTTACATGACGGATTATGCATATTAGAAAACCATGAAGCATCATGAGACATGTGATTAGAACAACCACTATCTACATACCATACATCACTATTGGAATTCATCTTAGTTTCTACATTCATCATAAGAAGAGAATCATAATCATCACTTTTACCTTCAACTGCATAATTTCCTTGTTGTTTACCTCTTCTTGAATAGCCTCCTCTTCGATTACCACCTTGATTATTTTCATTTTGATAACAATCTTTGGCATAGTGTCCATACCTTCCACATATATAGCAATTGTTCTTATTATCTTCACTCCTTTGTCTTTGGTTGTAGTTGTAGTAGCCTCTCGTACCTCTAGCGCTTGATCTTCCTCTTCCTCTTGTGTTGAAGAAGCCACTTGAAGTCCTTTGATCATCGATCCTTCTTCCTCGACCTCTATTTGAACCTCTTCCACCTCTGTTTCCACCTCTTGATGATCCTACATAAAGAGCTTGTCCTTGAGATCCTTTTTGATTTGAAGTAGAACCATTTAGATTCATCTCCTCCGTGACCATGAGGGCAATAAGTTGATCAAAATCTGGTAATTCTCCTCTGACATAAACTGAAGTAATGAAGGGTTTCCATCTCTCATCATCTTTGAGTCCGTTGAGAGTATGTGCAACCAAGTCGTCGTCCTCCACATGAGCTTGAATTGATCCTAGTTGATCTGCAATCTCTTTAACTTTCAATATGTAATCATTGACCGATGTCCTTGTATCTTTCTTTATGTTATTCAACTCATTTTTGAGTTGAATCTTCCTTGATCTTGTACCTGTAGCATACAACCTTTCCAATGCAAGCCAAACATCTCTACTTGTGTCTAGATCTTGTATGTGTCCTACCATTGAATCTTGAATATTTTGTGATAAAATGAATATAACCCTTTTGTCTCTCTCATTCCAAAGTCTAAACTCCCTCAATTGTTGCTGATTTGGGTCCTCTGGTAATGTGGGTTTGATATCTGTGCCGTCAATCAAACCATACAAGCCTCTACCTTGCAAGTATGCTGTGATTCTAAACTTCCATGCCTGATAATTGGTCTTATCAAGCTTCTCTATTTGTGCATGTTGGTCTCCCATAATACAAATGCTAAGCTTCCTCCTTTAAGCCTCCTTTCCAATGTGTGTGATGAGAAGAAATATAATATTTACCTTGTAAATGAGGTATGTGCACCTTTCTTTGCTTGGATGTTGCTTCAGATGCCTCCTTGCAATCTTCTTCTACCTTTGTGTAGTGTTGATGATGAACTGCTTCTTTGATAGCTTCAAATTCTTCGTCAAGGTATGATAACCTTCTCCAAGCCTCCAAGTACTTGCTCTGATACCAATGTTGGAGTTTATTGACCTCCAAAGTATAGCAGGAAGTAGGTGGAACCCCCTAGGAACAAGTTGACCTTCTCACAAACTTCATCATAGAAAACCAGTCATGCTTGCAGAGCTTACTACTCTCTACTCACTCAAAAGTTTTTAAAACTGTTTTAACCACATATACTATAGACCAAGAGCTTTCCAATGAACCAAAGAACACTCAATTTGGATAAATACTCAATGAGCTATGACCTCTGCAATATGCAGCTTTAATGGAGACCTTGAAACAGAGATGAACCTGAGGACATACATCACTTGCAGAGACTACTGCTCTTAACTCACAACTCCAATGAATCTAAAAATTTCCAGAATACAAATAGACTTGGAGAGCTTTCTAACAAGCCAAAGAACACATGATTTGAATACATACACAAGGAGATATGACCTCTGCAAGTTGGATGTTTAATGGAGACCTTCAGCAGGGATAAAAAACAGAGAACACACACTACTTGCAGAGAGTGTTGCTCTCAGCTCACAAATCCAATGATTATGAAAATTGGTACTATGAAAGTAGACATAAAGAGCTTTCAAATGAGCTATCAAACATGTAATTTGGATATATAATGAGGGAGATACAAGCTCTGTAAGCTCTGCATACAAAAACTAGAGTAGCATAGAGATACTCTCTTGGACATCCCACAAGATCACGACTTTTCTCCTCTTTTTATAGCATGGGAAACTAATCTAAAACCTTCCTAATACATCTAAATTCGTGGTAGACACTTGGATGGAGGTATTACATGACTCAAGTGCTCAAATAAGCAAAGTATTGATGGACTTTGAGAACTAGCCACATCGACCTTCCACTAGGACACCACTGAAGCTCCCTTGTGACTCACTAATTTGACTCACCATGTTCTAGAACTCACGTGGTATTTTTGCTAAATTTTATGAATAATATGAGCCTTCTTGAAGTATTTGAAGACTTCCCAAAGGTATTTACATAATTTGAAACTTGTACCCTACATAAAACAAATGTTCGCAACATTTGGCAGTGTACATTCTCTGATATAATGATCACCTCCACATCTATAACATGGTCCTCTAGGTACAGTCGGTCTGTTCATAGTTCGGGGGGGTATGGGTGCCCTAGGGGCTGTGTACATCAATGACACATAGTCCTGCTCGTATCCATAGGAATTATCTGGCATTTCCATGCCATAGGCATATGGTTCGTACATTTGTCCATATTCTATCATAGAGCTCTCATAACTGGGATAGTTTCCTTGACTATGGTCATAAGATGAGTCATATGGTTCATTGCTAGGCAATGGTGTGGCTGTGACTATCGCTCTCTCTAGGTTTTCTTTAGGTTGAGCTATTTTCACGGGGACAACATTCTGAGGATGGGGTGGTTGCTGTCCTAACACCGGTTGTGGTTGAGTGTATCCTTGATAAGCATATGGTCGTGGTACAGGTGCCTGTTGCTGATATGTGGGATACCTAAAGGCTTCACCTCCTTGTTCTCTCTGAGGGTATCCATAAGGTCTCATAACAGGTTGTGTTGGTCTTGATTGCCTATTATAGGGACAATTTTCTGCACTGTGATTTATGTATTTTTGTTCTATGCTGCAATATTGTAGAGGGCCTGGCACGGGTGGTCTATTGTAAGCATAGGCAGGTGGTGGGACTATTCCCCTAGTGCACAAATGAGATGGATGATCACCTCCACAATGCATACATCTTCTAAGCATGGGCACTCTCATTGGGTTGTTGGGGTAGTTCCTCTATCCTTGGACATTCAGCTTCTTTGCTACTAGGTCGGCTATTTCCTCAACATTGTTCTTAGGGTTCGATGTGCTGCTTGCTGAATCTTCACTCTTCATACTACCTTGAGGTATTTTCAAATCCTCCGCTAGATTTTCCTCTAGGTCAATGCATTCTTGCAAGGATTGAACTCTCTTCACATACACCAGAGATCTTAATGATCCATTCAATAATCCTTCCAAAAATAATGACACCATTTTGTTTTGGGTGGGTCTCTCTTCCACTGGGCATATATCCACATACTGCTTGAATCCTCTTACTGCCAATCTCACTGATTCCGTAGGAGCTTGCTTAAAGCTATGGATTAATGATGACGAGTTGTTTTTAATTCCAGACTTAGTGAATTCTTCAATCATTTCTTGGTAGACTTGTTCCATGTTCTGAAAATCATTTGGATCTAATGGATGGAACCAAGCTAAAGCTGTGTCCGTCAAAGTTAGACCGAAAGATTCATATTGGATCAAAAAATCTTCTACTTGTTCGGCTCTGATTACTTGCTTGAATTCAGCTGTATGATTGTAAGGTTCACTCAAGCCATCATAGTGATTTCTCATGCATTTGGCCACTTGAATTGGCCTTAATCTTCTTCCTCCTTCAAGCGGTCTAGGCATTACAGGGAAAACTGGTCTTCCTATGGGGATACCAGGTGCTCTTGCTACAGGTGGTCTAACTGGGGCAGGAATTCCATTCCATGGGTCAACATGTGGCTTAGGCCGATGGTTAGGATTATTTGTAGGCATAGCAAACTGCACATGTGGTCTAACTGGGATTTGAGTTTGTTGTGTTTGTCCTGACTGTTGAAATGAATTATTCTGAGAGGTTCCATGTGGGTTTTGTGAAGTAGTGGCTTGATCCCTCGGAGGAAACACTGGAATGTTCTGATATTTCAACCTGGCTCTCTCTGAATCTGTTAGGGGCCAATACCTTCTCTGGTTTTTGTCCAAATATGTGATAATTGTGGGAAAGTCAGGATCTTGTAACTCATAGACAGTAACTGGATTAGGGGCTGCTTCCCATATTGAAGAGTGGGCTCTAAGGAGATCCTCCATTCCATTGATCAAATACACATCCATTAAGGAGTCATCTTGGGGAATCAGGTCTCCTCTCCAACCCCTAACAACAGTAGATCTTCCTCTAGGTGTGGTCACTCGCTCTTCATTTCCCTCACCATTAGGGTTATGAGCATTGTTTTCTTCCCCAAGTTCATTAATGTTTTCAGGATGTTCGGTAACCACATACTGGATGTCCCTTTTATCCATATAAAATCCTCCTGAATACTTGACTGCTGGCCTAGGCACTATGTAAGCATCTAAAGCTTTCTTCAGTCTGGCCACTGATCGATTTAGCCCATCTAAGTAGATAGGTATATCATTTTGGTTCGTGTTCACATATTCCAAAGATGTCCTATATTCTCCCTCAATAATTGACATCATGCCAATCATTGGTACAGTGTTTTGCATGTCCTCTAAAGCCATAGGAATTTCTTCTTCTGACTCACTAGAGGTTTCAGAATAATGTGAACGGCTACTTGGCTCGGCTACACTACCTACAGAAGAGATTACACTTCTTCGGCTTCCTAGGGTCCTCCCAGATCTTAGGTTCATCCACTTTAAAGTTCTATTTAACCTTGCCAACCCCCAACTTCTAGAGTTCTTCACTCAAGGTTAGAATCCTAGAAAAATGTGGCTGGAAAAGGACTGACCATGAACTCTCAAGTCACGATACTTGACCCAAAAAAGAACACGATACTCGATCCTTGAACTAAACGATACACGATATCTGCCCAAAACGATACACGATACTTCAACACCGCGATACTCAATACTTGGAAGAACACGATACATGATACTTCGATAAGACGATACATGATACTTGAGCAAACGTGATACTCGATACTTGAGAAGTATCGCGATCAGAAGTTACACGATACACGATACTTGGTGAAGTATCGCGATCGGTCAAAACTGCGATCGCTGAGAAACGATACACGATCTCTGTGAAGTATCGCGATCGCTGAGAAATGATACACGATCTCTGTGAAGTATCGCGATCGCTGAGAAACGATACACGATCTCTGTGAAGTATCGCGATCGCTGAGAAACGATACACGATACTTGGTGAAGTATCGCGATCGGGCAACCATGATACACGATATTTGGGAAGTATTGCGATACTCAACCACGGGAGATCACGATACTTGTTAGGTATCGCGATACTCGATTGCGGGAGAACACGATACTTGACCCTTTTTCAAATTTTTGCAGGAGTTTTTTGGATTTTGAATGGAGACAAATGTTTTCTAGGTTCATCTATCCTCTCCTCACTCTCTGTATCACCCAACATACACCTTCTACCCCCTGTAAGACCCTCACGATACCTGTCGCAGATCGTTTTTTTTGAAATGTTGAATGTAGGTGGCAAGAATGAGTGAATGATGAGTATGCTCACCTCTGTTACTCTCTCTCAACCCTTGCACAACTCTACCAGCTCTGTGCAGCTCAAACAGCCCGGGATTCGTTCACGATACTCGATAGTAATCTTCCACAATACTTGTTCACAAGACAAGTGACTCACAAAATGAGATTTTTTAGCTTTTATACTTTTGAATTTTCCTACTCACTAAAAAAATCAAGAGGACAAAGACTGAAAGCTAATCTAATTACTTAACCTACTCCCTTACTCCTCCTACTCTACTCATTCCACTCACTTCCCTAGACTAATAACTCACTACACACACTTCAAGAGTGAGAAGTAGTAAGTGCGGATGAAAGTGACTTACCAAAGAAGAGAAAATCACTGCTCCTCCTCTCGCTTCAATGCAAAAAGCTACTTACCATCACACGAATGCCTCGGTTTGATTCGACACTCCCTAGCAATGGCGCCAAAAAACGTGTGTACCTAAGAACCAACTTAGGGACTTGTGGAGAAAGAGACTATACCTCAATCCCCCTCAAGTACATATAATGGGGATTCACGCTTTAATTATCAATCCGATGAGTATCAAAACCTAGCGGAGTGTATGAAGACATGCATTCAAATGAAAATCAATGCAAATGAGTTACTTAGAGAGTGCAAACAATGCAAAGACTAATCCAAACAAGCTTCAACTGTCAGTCATGGTGTCACGATACTTGGAACAGCAGCCAACAGTAAATTGAGCTTTTCTTTCAGCTCCGAACTCCAAATATAGTGAATAGCATATGCATTTCGAAGCTCTCGAGAAGACGCATCCAATGGTGGTACTTTCAATCAATTTTGACACTTCTACTTCAAGTTATTAGCAAAATACTGAGTCGCAGGAAAGACCTTCCTACACTTCAGCACTTCCTACACTTCGCACAAACCTTAACAACAGTAAACAAACACTTTCATGGATAGACAACACTTCCCTACACTTTTTCCAAGCAATACACAAACATACAAGCTCACAAAGAAGAAGATACAGAGAGGAGAAGACACAAATTCAAATTTCTATGCTCTTGATTCTCACAATGGCAAAAAATCTTTACAAAGAGTCACAAATTGACTTATATACTTGTGCACTAAAAATGATCCTTTCACACAAGAGACCGGCACTTTATTCACTAAAAGACTAATTTCCTACTGATTTACATGGGTAAGCTTCCAATCTTCTGTGGGGATGCATCTAGAGGACTCCTCTAGTGCATTTACATCGGAAAATATATTACAAGAATGGTTATAATACAAAATTGGGTGTCCAAATTGGAAAAATTTTGGGGCCCGTCTTTTTCTCTGCTTTGTGCTCTCTTTTGCTCTACAACACTAGACTTGTTGCAAAGTGTTATGCACAGGAAAGAGGCATTGATTTTGATGAGACCTTCGCACTTACTTGCCGAATGACTACAGTTCGTAGCATCTGTGCACTTGCAGCTCATCATGGTTGGAATGTACATCAGTTGGACATTAAAACAACATTTCTGAATGGTGACTTGCATGAAGAAGTGTATGTTTTTCAGCCCCATGTCTTTGTGCGAAAAGTGCATGAAAACGAGGTGTGCAGGTTAAAGAAGGCATTATATGGTTTAAAGCAAGCACCACGTGCTTGGTATGAGAAGATACATGCGTATCTGATTGCACATGGTTTTGAGAACAATCCAACTAAAAGCACCTTATATGTTAAGCGTGCTAATGATGTGCTTCTGATCATTGTTGTCTATGTTGATGACATGCTACTCACTGGTCCTATTGAGAAGCATATTGTTGATTTTAAGGCTGATTTGCATGCCTCACATAAGATGTCTGATTTAGGGCATTTGCATCACTATTCGGGCATTCAATTTATGCAAGTTGGTGGTGGAATGGATTTGTGTCAAAGACACATTATTGCAGCGTTTTGGCCTTGAAGATTGTAAGCCTATTGCCACTCCTATGGAGACAGTTTTAGGATTGAGTCTTCATGATGTTGGAGATGCATTTGATGCTATTCTCTATGAGTAGATTGTTGGATGCTTGATTTATTTATGCATTACTCGGCTTGATATTCATTTTGCTATCTCACAGATGAGCAGGTTTATGCATTGCCCATGAGTCAAGCGTTGGCAGGCAGTTAAGCGCACCTTTCACTACTTGAGTGGTACTTGGCTACTTGGGTTGTTTTATCCCAAGGGGGGATCACTACCACCAAATTTGCATGCTTTTTCTGACTCAGATTGGGCTGGTTGCAATGACAATCATGTGTCCACTAGTGGCTTTTGCTTCATGCCTGGTAGCTCATGTATATCTTGGTTGAGCAAGAAGGAGCCTACTGTGGCCACTTCCAATTGTGAGGCTGAGTATAGGGCAGCTTTCAGAGTGATTATTGAGTGTGTGTGGCTCAGACGCCTTACGGCTCATTTGGGTGTTGGTCAATCTTCTGCCACCACCATCTTCACTGACAGTCAGATCGCATTGGCAATTGCGAGGAACCCTGTGTTCCATGCTCGCACTAAGAACATTGAGGTGCATTATCACTATGTCAGGGAGAGGTTCTCTGCTGGGGAGATAAGCTTGGCATATGTGCCCACACAGGACAACATTGCAAACCTTTTCATGAAGGCTCTGCCTAGGGAGAATTTTGAAGCTTTCCGCAAAGCTTTGGTCTTACTTCCTTTTGTGGAGTGATTTCCACATAGCTTGGCACTTCCTTATACATGAGTGCCAACTGCTTGTTCACCGCATCACTCCCAGGGGGGATTTGTTGATATATTTAGGTAGTGATGTGTGTGAACACACTAGGACCACCGGGGCATTTTTTTCCCTCTTTGGGATGTTTTATTCCCCCGGTTTGTATATGTGTCTATTGCCATAATGGGCTACTTATTATTGTACATTCTCTAGTAATACATTCAGTATTGTGTGTTGTGCTCCAAGCTTATTCTCCTTCCTTGTGCTATTCACGTGCTTCCGCAGACGTCTATCTCCAACAAGTTCCAATCCCTTTGGCACCCCCTCATTGAGATAAAAAAGTCTGTGCTTATATGGAAAATCATACATCGTGGAGTTTGAACCAATGTAAAAACTAAAAAAAATTGTGGGGTCCTCTCATGGTGCAAACGGTTCCTTTGTGGCATGGAAGACTTGGGACACATCTTCTATTAAATCAATATGGGTCCAACAGACCCTTGAGAGAATCATGATATTACATGGACAAATCAATTGGAAGCAAGCTTTGTTGGGTGAGGCAATCAGATGTTCCTCAGCATTGTGGAATGCTATAAGAGGGGAGACTCTATGGAAAATATGGAAAGAAAGGTGTGCTTCCAACTTTGGAAGCCCCCCTAAAGAATGGTCATTTGAAAAATCTTTTTTTCTTTTAGGCAAAAGAATTTCCAATTGTAAGAAGGCCTCGCCCTTTAAACATCATGGAGTGTTCTTCCTAGAGAGCATCAAGATCAAAACCAAGTGGGTCCCACATGAGGGGGACGAGAGGGTTATCAACCTTCTTTGTAAAATTTTCTAGTAATCTGTAAGCAGCCCCTGCTTTGTGGGATATGGGGTGTCCCATGGGTGCTACGCCCATTCACTTGTACATCTGTATTTTCTATTAATTTGGAAGAGTAGGTCTGCCAAACTTCCTTAAAAGAAAATATTCAGTATATTTTTGGATATTGTTGAGAAATGATGACTATGAACTCAAGCAATGAAAGTTGCATGTGCTCTGTAGTTAGCAAAAACTCTACTCAAGAGATATATGTTGAATGTACAATTATGGACCTTCCAAGTTTGGAGACAATCTCATCTCGTGTAAATTATATATGAAAATCACATAATTTAGACGTAAAAAAAAGGGACATAACCTTGTATGAAATAAACATTACTATTCAAGTTTAAACTCTGGAAGGAAGCTTCTATTTCTCGAAATTGAGAGCCTCCAACTTGATGTTTGAGAATTTACCACTCATGATTGAGGCATTACTCACTTTTTCTAAATCCACTAGAAGGATTATAGAAACCCAATGCTCATTCATTGAAACTATTGTCTGCACTTAAAGGTCCCGACTTTCAAGATCTATAGGCAAAAAAGCAAAACCTTTTAGAGAACCTTAGAGTATGAATCTCTTGAGCATGTAGAGTGCGTAGTCACGACTCATCAATGCACATTAAACATTTATGTATGCCAAATATAGAACGAGCATGGAATTTATGAGTGATTTGTTCATGAGAAATTGAGAAAATTTATTAAATGCACTATAATTTTTACTATTTATTTTTTGATTTTATTGACTATTAGGGACTATGAAATCAAGAGATATCGCTTACATGCTCTTCATAGGCAATTTCAACTTTGGACTAATGAGGAGCTAGGGACTTAATGTTGGGTGTGTGAAGTAGTTTGAGAGACATGCAAGAAACACACACAAGGAGCTTACATAGGATAATGTGGCAGACATATTCACCAAAGCTATTATGAAGCTTTTCACAAAGCTTTAGGCTTATTGTCTAGTGGGGGATGATCTGTCACTCCATGTTTGTGTTCACATCGTTCGCTCTAAGGGGTTCGTTACACTCATGTGTTCCTCAAATAGCTTTGATGTGAACCTTTTCACTATAAATGGGCACTTTTTACTCTAGTGTTGGCTAGAAGCTTTTTTCCCATGTTACCACATACATGATACACATATATGGTGGTAGTTTGTACTTAGGGATATTCTTATGCTCTTACTTTAGTTCTGTTCATCATCAACAGAGAGAGCTAATCCAACAATATATCTTCTCTATGTGTCTTGCATGCACCTCTATATGTTTGATCCATGCATGAAACACTAGATTTCGTGCAACAACCAATGCACTCTGACTATCATTGATAATATGCCTAGCAACATCAGTCTCCATGCAAAGATCCATCAATAACTATCTTAGCCATCTACACTCCACTGTAGCTATGAAAATTGCCCTAGATTCAATGATCAAGTTTATCAAGCTTGATAATTGTTCCCATCAAGCTTATCTTCAACGTGAAGCATGCCAGACAAGTCATTGCTGCCCACCATTTCACCAAAGAACAAGAATGTGACAAGATCTTTATTTCAATGAAAGTTGAAATGTATTTTGAAATTTCACGTCATAATCCATCACTCCGATGGCAATTTTTACTGCATGAATGGCTTCGAAATGGGTGTTAAATATAGTGCAACGAATTGAAATGCTTTCTGACTATTGAAAATCAATGTTCTATTAAAAGTGTGCATGTGCCATGATGCGAAAACCCAAAGCTTGAGAAGGAGCTGAACTTGCTCTCATACCAATGTTGAGTGTGTGAAGAAATGTGAGAGACACAAGAAGCATGCACAAGGAGCACCAACACAACAAGACACATGGAAAAGATAGATGGATGGAATAGCTCTCTCTATTGATGATGAACAAAACCGAAGTAAGAACTGAATAATATCCTTAAGTACAAAGTACCACTACATATTAGTGATTCATGTATGTGATAACATGGACCTCTAGTCAACACTAGAGTAAAATGTGCCCATATGTAAAAAAAAGATTCACATCAAAACTACTCGAAACTACTCGAGAAACACATAAGTGTAACAATTAAGAGGTTTAAAGTCCAACATATGAGCTTCGAAGCATGGAGACAAGCTCATTTACGGGACTCATATAAAAAAACATGTTGAGAAATCAGCACAAACTCCTTGAGAGGTGTTAGGAGTAGAATGGGAAAATGATACGCCAAATGGGCTTGAATTAAGCTAAACAAGTCCATTGAATGACAGTTTTGACGACAGTTCACTGAGCTTTTAGGACGGTTGCTGCGGCGAACGAGGAGGAAATGGAGGACGGGATGAACGAGCGAGCGCGAGAGACACTAGAGCTCGCGTATCGGATGTCGAATCTATTGAAGACGGGTCTTGATCGGTCCACTCTTGCTGTTGTGATGGCGTTGACCGAACAAGGCGTTAATCCAGAGGCTCTGGCGGCTGTGGTGAAGGAGTTACGCCGGGAAGCTGCTGCCCTTCGTTCTGTATCTTTTTCCAGTGCTCCATAGTGCGATTGGAGTAAGTGATTCGCATCGGACTGGAAGTGATAATCAAGCGAGACACTTGTCCTTGGTGATAGTTTGGCGGAGAAGTCGACATTTCACCCTGCCTTTTCCTCACAGCCCAATTTTTGTGTCTACCGATCCCATTCAGGCGCGATGATCTTCATTATGCTGTCTTCATGACAGAGAAGACAATTCTTATACATAAGTTGTCTTATTCGAGTTTGAGGCTTTATCCTCTGAAGGTAGATTTGATCTATTAACGCTCAAGAAGGGTTCACTTTTATTGACACTCATGGTTCATACATTCTCATGTTGAATTCGGGAATTTGAAACTTGATGCTTTGTTGTTCCTTGTCCTATACATATGGATGACTCTTTTATCGTTCATATTATATGCATTGTGATATTACTGTTTTTCATTAAACCGAGTTCTACAGTGTCTTAGATGGGCTTCGTTTATTTTCTCAAGATTAGAAGGGCAGCTGAATTTATTGCAATGTGGTATCCATATTAGATTCAAAATTTTCATTCTTTGGTAGAATATTATTAAAAGACAGATGATCCTTTTGGCTGACTGAGAACTTCCAAGAACATTTGTGATAAAGACCATCGTTGTGACTTTAAGATTCTAGGCCTATTGTACTGTCCCAATGTGTTACCAGACACCCCTGTATTCTAATTCCTTTCTGTTCAGGTTTGAACCCTTGACAATTCTAGCATAAAGAAGTTATCGTGATCTATGTAGATACGTTCATTTATGTAGATACGTGATCTATGTAGATACGTGATCTATCGTGATCTATGTGATCTATCGTGATCTATCGTGATCTATCGTGATCTAGATGATTACCTTTCAAACTTTTTGGTCTTTTTAAAATCTGGGACATGTTTTGCTTTTGTCCAATTTTGTTCATTTCTAGGTGGCTCAACGAAGCAGCTTGCTCTCTAAGAACAATATCAGAGCAAATTTGAGAAAAGAGCATCGATCTAATAAAAAAATATTTTCTTACTAATGCTTGCGGAAAGTTTGTTTTTGTTCTTATTGAGGATACACGAGGTAATTATGTGAGGAAGCTGAACCTTTTCTATACGATTAAAATGCAAGCACAAAGATTTGCACTTTTCAAGGATGGGGAGGAGGAGGAGGGGGGAGGGGGAGGGGAAGGAGAATAATAATTTATTAATTTCTACTTGAGGCCTAAATTACCCATGAGACAAGCCATACAATGATACGAAGGTTTATTAACCTTGTTATCCATAGGGAAAAAAGAAAAAAACATGTAAAAATGACATTGACATGTCACATGCAATGAACCTTGCGTATACAATGGATGGAGAGAGTGGAACTATGTATTATAGATCTACACTAATGACAAATGCGCAAGGTGACCTAGCTCCATCATTGGCAAGTGTGGATAATGAATTGAAATGATGTCTTAGCCTCATGCCATTCAAACATATTTAAATCCAAAGGTACATGGTCATCATCATGTGCTTTATGTTGCATGGCTTTGCAAAGTGTAAGTCTAGGCTCATTGGGGAAATTTGTTGTAATAGTAGTCACTCTTTGGAGGAACTTTATGAAGGTCAACTATTTAATCTACTCTATGCATGGGGATTCTCTAGTAACATATCTTTGCATTTTTGTACCCTGATTAAATATCTTAACATTTACCTAGAAAGTATGAGATCAGCCTTAAAAAAAATATAAACCCTAATTTCTGGTTCTACAGCCCATTAAAACTGAACCTAATTTGGTCGACACTTATCAAAAAGACACCAAGATGGAAAAGTGGCATCCTAAAGTCCATGTGCCCCATAATTAGGTCCTATTCAAAATTTTGACTTGTCATATCACTTGCCACATCATCAAAGGTCTTTAGGTAAAACTTTATGAGGCTATTTTTAGCTTTCGTTGATGGCTTTTCACAAATAGCTTTTCAAGAAAAGCTCCTCATGGCTATAGAAACATGAGTTACTATCTCTTCTCAACATCAAGTGTTAATGGGAGGTACTCTCACAACCTATTTGATAGTGAGTGTGTTCTCTCTCGCACACACATACTTGTTGGAGTTCCATCAAGCTTGGAGGAGTTGGAAAGTATTAGGATGTGCTTACACTCTTGGAGGTGTTGGAGACTTGGAGTAGTGTA
The DNA here is from genome assembly GCA_020310875.1 of Ceratopteris richardii. Taxonomy (NCBI): domain Eukaryota; kingdom Viridiplantae; phylum Streptophyta; class Polypodiopsida; order Polypodiales; family Pteridaceae; genus Ceratopteris; species Ceratopteris richardii. The sequence continues at coordinate 240,594,653 of CM035406.1, read as the reverse complement.
TGCTCATACACTTGGACTCTCTCACACTCTCTTGTGAGAGGTTGCTTTTGGAGTCTATATTCAGCCTAAGCCTCTTCATGTCTTACTTCTCTATCTCTTCACTTGCTCTCTTTGATGCTTATGAGTTGTGAGTATGTCTCTTTAGTTTGTATTTGGAGCAGATTAATTGGAGCATAGTAAATTTTGACCATCTTTTGTGTATGTGTACTTTTTCTCTTATTTATTTTTATGTTCTCTTATATGTGCTATTAGTTGTGTATTTTGGCTAACATTTCACACATAAGCACAAGAGCAAATAAACAAGATGTAGGGCGAAATAATAATCACTCCAACCATGTACATATTATAATAAAATAAGAGGATACTCCAGATATAAAAAAAAACTCAACTCATACTATATAGTATGCACTTTGAGAGCCAAAGGTTTGAGAGCTAGGATAAGTTGAAGAGAATGAGGCTGAAGCATGCATCAAAGCTTCTTCCAAATACTTGAATATAGGCGAAAGGACTCAAAGCTGTATGACAAAGGATAACTATTAAGAAGCTATGACATACCTCCAAAATATCTCCCACAATAGATCTCCCAAGTGTATCAACTTCGTCCATGTGAGAGCCAAGGGATGAGCTCTCCAAATTGTGATTTCAATAGATAGATCATGCCTCCTTTATATAGATTATGACCTTATGATCCACTCAATGACAGGGCATAGTTCAATGGCAAATTTTGATGAGGTGGAAGCTAATGCTTGGGCAAGCTTTGGATTGTTGGCATGTGGCACATTGTTTGACCTTACTTTGACTTTTCAAGCTGCTTGGACTTTTTGGCTGATACTATTTTTTGATTTTTGAGGTTCAATTTGAGGTTTATAGGTAAAGTGTTATATATGGATGGAATCTTCAAGAGATGCTTTACGTATATGTGATAAGTTTTCCAATTCTAGAAATGTTAATTTTGACCTAATTTTGACAAAATCCTAAATTGTCCTAAGTATATCTATATATACATACACAACTTGTACATGCACATAAAAAAAATACATACAAAGGTGTCAATTTTAAAAAACATTGTTAGCATTATGTAGGTGCCCTTGGCATGCAAAATGGAGCTAAAATCAGAGGAAAATATTTGTGATTGATTATGTGTCTAGTCTTTGAAGTTTTCAACCTAACGGCATACTTGCAATTGCCCGGTGTTGATGTGCATGTGTGTGACCAATGACCATTGATTGCAAAGTCACGAGCGCAAGT
>CM035406.1:240568405-240573405 GCA_020310875.1 Ceratopteris richardii | reverse complement strand
ATACTTGAAAATTTGGAAGAGCACACTTAGATGGTAGTACAAACTATAAACAAAAGAGTGCAAAGTATTTGTAAGTGTGGAAACCTAACTGTGGCTAACAGCAAGTCATAAATATTTCTTGAAAATTTTTTGCAATAGTCACGTCAGCTACCCGTCAGGAATAGGCGTCAGAAGTCGGGTAAGTCAGCTACATGTTTTTGACGCATCAAGAAACAACTATGCATGCATACATACATACATATACATTCACACACACACACACACATATATATGTATGTATGTATGTATGTATGTATGTATGTATGTATGTATGTATGTATGTATGTATCATAGTTGCACGAAACGGCGTTTCGGCCGTTCAGAAACGCTACGACCGAAACGGCCGTTTCGCGAAACGTGGAAACGCGTTTCGTGAGGCTTTTTTTTTGAGGGAAAATACCGACTTCTTTTGGTTGCCGGTTTCATTTCGGATTCGCGATTTCGAGCATCCTCCGGTCTCCATACTCCGAGTATTGCGCCCAGTCTAAGTTGACTCTCAGACTTCGTTCAGCTGCCCTAGTGCTCAGTGCTCACCACTAACAAGTGTGGTCTACCTCAGTGGCCACTGGCAGGTGCTCATCTTTGCTTAAAAGATTTTGCTCAGTTTATTAAGCATATGGCATGAGGCATGATGCATCATTATAATTTATATGTATTATGGCTGCTGGAGCCTAATTTCTAACATGCATATCATATATGATATATGATATATGGCTACAGCCTGCTGGCATGATGCATCATCATGATTCATGACTCATGCATGAGTCATGAGGCACATTGGACACAATGCACATGCAAATTGCAATGTATTATGTGCATGAGGCATGATGCATCATCATGACTCATGCATGCAGCATGATGCACACAATGCATGTTAGAAATTAGGCTCCAGCAGCCATAATACATAATACATATAAATTATAATGATATATATGCATGCAAATTTGCAATGTGCATGCTGAATCATGCAGCTATAATACATATGCATGCAAGCAGCAACCAGCCAGTTGCCATATGCATGCCAGCAGCAGGCTGCAGCAGCCAGCCATATGCATGCCAGGGCCAGCAGCCATAAATGATAATACATATGCAATGTATTATGTGCATCATGCAGCCATATGCATGCAAGCTTACACATTATTTCAGGCCTCAGCCACTTAAGTTTTAACATGTATTTGCATATGAATGTTGAGATTTGCAGGATCATCATGGTGAAGGATATAGCATGGAAGTATGTCACCATTGTATCAGAGTATTCAGGTGGAGGTGGCTCTAAGAGATGGAAATGCAATTATTGTGGAATTGTAAGAGGGGGTGCAGCCACAAGAATTAAGGATCATCTTGCAGGTGTGCCGAATAAAGACATTGGACCATGCATGCATGTTCCCTTAGATGTAAAAGCTCAGCTTGAATGTTGGAGGCATCAACGCTTGGGAGTGCCTCAAGCATCTAGCAGTGCCACATTGGGAGTAGGATCATCTTCACAGGTACCATGTGAGGAGGGACCTTCAAAGAGGCAAAGAGTGAATTTAGAGTCAGAAGATGGATCCACACCATACATGGGATCAAATTCCGAGTCTACATCTGGCATGGCAGCACATAGAACACCTCTCCCAGGTAGTGCTGCCCTTCCACCAAAGGGATCTTTAAAAAAAATGTCTATACATGCAGGAATGCAAAAGCAAGCAATATTGGAGGCAACTAGAGAAATCACAAGGCTTTTTATCCAATGTGCCATCCCTTTCCATGTCTTGCGCACCCCTAGATGGAAGGCTGCAATTAATGCAATCAGCCGTATTGGATGTCCATGGGATGGTCCTTCATATGACGGGATTAGAAAAAAAGAACTTGCCAATGAGAAGGAACGCATAGAGTGCCAGTTGACTCCATTGAAAGAGACATGGCAGAAATTTGGATGCACTATTTTATGCGATGGCTGGACAGATGTACGTAGACGCAATGTCTACAATATATTAGTGTCTTCATGCAAAGGCACCATGTTCTTGAGAGCCATTGATGCTTCTTCACCTGGCACAGTGGTAACAGGTGAATTTATTTGGCAGCACATACGAGAGGCCATTATGCATGTAGGCCAAGATAATGTGGTTCAGGTAAATTGTAAATTTCTATTATGTAATTATTCATAATGTGACATGTCTTGCATTGTGTGTGTGCACTGTGTATGTATGACATTATGTATGTAGTATGTACTATGTATTATAATGGCTCTAAATGTGTTTCTAAATGTGAATTGTAATTTGTGATGCAGGTAATTACAGATAATGGCTCTAATTGTGTTTCTATGGGCCGTTTACTTGAGGCAGAGTTCCCAAAAATTGTATGGACTCCATGTGCATCACACTCATTGGACTTGCTCATGGAAGATATAGCAAAACTTGATTGGGTTTCTAGAATCTTTCAGTGCGCAAAGTCCATGGTAAAGTTCGTGACAAAGAGGCCAAAAGTATGCAGCATTTTCCGTGCACATAGTGACCTCGAGCTATTATCACCATCCACGACGCGATTTGCATATATGTATATAGTTTTGGAGCGTCTCTTACGTGTGCGGCTGGGATTGATGCGTACAGTGGTTTCTAGGGAGTGGTCGGATTTACATGACATTGGGACACCAAAATTTATATCTTTTTCACGCATGGTGATGGATGATTCATGGTGGACAGAGGCAGATATATTCATAAAATCAATCAAACCGATTTATTCAGTCTTGCGACTCACTGATATGGAGGGAAGCACCATTGGACTATTATATGAGTTTATGGATAGAATTGGTGAATCTTTTCAAAGAAATATGATTCTCTCTTCAGATAGGTAAATATGCATCTATTCTTTGAATCTTTTATTTGTTCTATTATTTATTGGTAAATGTTTATTACTTACCCACTTTATGGTTTTATAAATTGTATGTACATGTAGACTTGAGCAGCTTCGATCCATATGGAATCGAAGGTGGGATTGATTTCATAGACCTATCCATGCTTTGGCGCATGCATTACACCCACTTTGGCGGAGTGAAGAACAAGAATCCAATGAAGAGCTTGTGAGAAATACAGCAGACTTCTTTTCATGGTGGGCGAATGATGACTTGAGTATGATCAGGAAGTTAGAGGATGAGTTGCTCCTCTTTCGTGAGCATTCATTATCATTTGGTGGACCTACTGCACGCCTTCGTGAGACACAGTTAGAGCCTGTGTCTTGGTGGCAAAAATATGGTACATCTGCTCCCACATTGGTATGGACTAAAGACTTATTAATATTTATTTGTGATTTCACTAATTTACAAATCATTAAATCGATTCTATTTGTTTCAACTTTACAGAGACGTCTCGCTATTCGTGTACTTTCACAGGATTGTAGCTCTAGTCCTTGTGAAAGGAATTGGAGCACATGGGCCCTCTTCCACACAAAGAAGAGGAACCGACTCAGCATGGCCCAGTTGGAGAGATTAGTTTTTTGCCATTGTAACCTCAGACTTCTTGAGAAGATATCCACTTTTCCTCAGCCTCGTCAGGTCCATGCTGATAGCATTGACATTGATCAGATGACAGATATTCCATCTATTCCCTCAGAGGAGTTGGATATATATACCATGTTGCATCTAGAGATGATGGCTCCTGCACATCGCACACGTGGGGCTTCTGGGAGGATGAGATCAGGGGCTACTACCAGGAGACATATTCCAGAGGTCGGGACGAGCAGAGATGTTGCAGAGCTTCATGATGATGATCTAGTTTTTGATTCTACTTCTAGTAGCAGTTCATCTACTAGCATAGGATCATATTCAGATGCTTCAGATGCGGATGATATTGCTGATGTTACTAGTTAGAGATGATTGATCATAGACTGCTCATTGTCATGACTCATGGTCCATGGACTCATTTGATGTAGTTTTTTGACATGTTTATTTCACATCTTTGGCTCACTTATGTTATATTGAGACATGATACATCTATGGCTTACTTATGTTATGATCATTGTTGATATCCAGATTCCAGATTCAGATAGATGTTGATTTATCTTTGAGTTCTTTTAACTTTAAATAATGATTTGTGATTGTATTGTCACATGTGTAGTGTGTGTTTAATCATGAATCTATTGATGCATCATGCCAGATGGGACTCGGGACATGTATATTGAATCTTTAATCTTGAATCTTGATAATGTCTTTTAATAATTTGTCATGTTAATTGTGATAATCAGTGTGGACTTAAGTTAGATGTTAGAAGTCAGAACTTAGGACTATTGGTTGAAGTTTCAACTCTCAACTTTCATATGTATTATAATTTATTATTACCATATATATATATATATATATATACCGTTTCGCGTTTCCCCGTTTCTTCTGGGGAACGAAACTCCGTTTCCTCCGTTTTCGTAGCGTTTCCGTTTCTCCGTTTCCGAAACTCCTGTCAACTATGGTATGTATGTATGTATGTATGTATGTATGTATGTATGTATGTATGTATGTATGTATGTATGTATGTATGTATGTATGTATGTATGTATGTATGTATGTATGTATGTATGTATGTATGTATGTATGTATGTATGTATGTATGTATGTATGTATGTATGTATGTATGTATGTATGTATGTATGTATGTATGTATGTATGTATGTATGTATGTATGTATGTATGTATATATATATATATATATATATATATATATATATATTTATATGTGTGTGTGTGTGTGTGTATATATACACACACACACACACACACACACATACGTACGTACGTATGTACACACACACACACACACACACACACACATATATATATATATATATATATATATATATATATATATATATATATATATATATATATATATATATATATATATATATATATATATATATATATATATATATATATATATATATATATATATATGAGTGTGTGTGTATATATATATATCATAGTACAAAAAAATCGT
>CM035406.1:240548405-240563405 GCA_020310875.1 Ceratopteris richardii | reverse complement strand
AGCCTCAGTGGCTGAAATGTATTCAGCCTCTGTAGTGGACAAAGCAACAATCTTTTGCAGCCTTGAGCACCATGAAACAACACCTCCTACAAGAGTGAATATATATCCACTTGTGGATTTACGTGTATCCACATCACCAGCCATGTCAGAGTCACAAAAGCCTTTCAGCTCCAATGGATCTTTGCCCTAGCAAATGCATTTATTTTTGGTCCCCTTCAAGTACCTCAAAATGGACTTTACTGCTTTCCAATGAGCTTTGCCTAGATTAGCCATAAACCGGCTCACAACTCCCACTGAATGGGCAATGTTAGGCCTAGTTGCAACCATAGCATACATAAGTGAGCCACAAGCTGAAGCATAAGGCACATTTTCCATGTCATTGATTGCTTCTTGTGTTTTGGGACAATCTTCCTTGGAAACTTTAACATATGGCTGCAATGGCACTCCAAGAGGCTTTGCATCAGCCATGTTAAATCTGTCCAGCACCTTTTCAATGTATTTTTCCTGCGACAAATACAATATGTGCTGGTCCCTTTGTCTTCTAATCCTCACTCCAAGGACATGCTCTGCTGCCCCAAGGTCTTTCATTGAGAAAGCAGATTTCAGCTGCTGTTTAAGAGCATCAATGGTGTCTCTTTTCTTACCAGCAATCAGCATATCGTCAACATATAAGACAAGAATAATAGGGCTGCCATCTACATCAATTTTCGTATACAAACAGTGATCAGCATGGCTTCTTTTATACCCTTGTTTGAGCATGAAAGCATCAAACTTCTTGTACCATTGTCTAGAAGCTTGTTTCAGCCCATACAAGCTTCTATTGAGCTTACATACCAAATGTTCCTTTCCAGGAATAACAAACCCCTCTGGCTGTTTCATGTAAAGCTCTTCATCAACATCACCATGCAAGAAAGCTGTATGTACATCCATTTGGTCTAATTCCAAATCAAGAGCAGCTACTATTGCAAATAACACTCGCAAAGTGGTCATCTTCACCACAAGAGAGAATACTTGTTGGAAATCTATGCCTTTGGTCCGGGCATATCCCATTGCAACCAGCTTTGCTTTGTACTTGGGTTTTCCATCAACTGTTTTGATTTTATACACCCATTTGTTAGGAATGGCTTTCCTTTCTTTGGGTAATTCAACCAAATCCCAAAGTATCATTAGCATGCAAAGCTTTAATCTCTTCCTGCATAGCAAGCTCCCACTTGCTGCTGCGTTCACATGCCTTTGCCTCTTTGTATGTGAGAGGCTCACCTTCATCTGTCAACAAAATGTAATGCAATGAAGGATCAAATCGACTCACATTCCTTCTAAGACGAGTAGATCTTCTCACCCAATGATCCACATTGTCAGGCAATGGGTCTACATCAGGTGGTATGATCAAATCATTATTATTAGGCTGCTGTCCATTGTTTCCAGCACCATTTTCAGCATTATTATTCGGCTGCATATGCCCTTAAGGAGCCTCATTTTGCTGTCCAACATCTTCTGGCTCAAAAACCACTGGATCGTCAACATTTTCAGTCCTTTGTGGTGCATCCTGAGGGTCAAAATTGGGCCTAATAGGTGACTGGTCATGCTGAAATCTTACCCTTTTATGGTCATCTTTTGAGGCACAATTGTTTTGAAGCAGCCTTGCCTCGTTAAAAACAACATCCCGGCTGCGTACGACCTTCTTGAGCTGAGGTATCCAAATCCTGTAGCCCATTTCACCTTCTTCACCATATCCCATGAAGAGGCCTTTAATGGACTTAGCATCAAGTTTGTTTCTCAGCTCAGGCCTTATATGCACAAACGCCTCGCAGCCAAAGACACGTAAGTGATCATATGAAGCAGGTTTGCCAGACCAAACCTCTTCAGGGATGTCACCTTTTAAAGACATGTGAGGGGATCTATTGCACACATGTATTGCAGTTTTGAGTGCCTCTCCCCAAAATCCATGAGGGAGATTAGCTCTGGACAGCATGCATCTCACCCTCTCACAAAGTGTCCTATTGTAGCATTCAGCCACACCATTAGAAGAGGGGCTGTATGGAACAGAAAGCTCCCTCTTAATGCCCAAATTTTCACAAAATTTCTTAAATTCAACACTTGTGAACTCACCACCATTGTCCGTACGCAAGCATTTCAGCTTTCTACCTGTTTGGGTGGTCACAAATGCATGAAAACGCTTAAACGCAGCAAATGCTTCATCCTTTGAAAATTTTTCTAGAGAAATCATCAACAAAGGAAATGAAATACAAAGCACCCCCCATAGATTTGGTAGGCATGCTACATACATCGGAATGAACAAGATCAAGTACACAAGACTTACGAGACACACCAGAGTAAAAGGAACGTTTCACTTGCTTTCCATATTGACATTCATTACAAAAATCAAGCTTTGTGCCTTTACCATCAAGCTTCTTTAAGCTACAAAGCTTAGTGAGACCCTTTGGGCTCATATGGCCAAGTCTCTTATGCCACAACTCCATATGGGAGTGAACTTCAGCCAATGCAATAAACTTGCCTGATAAGGCCTTTCCATGCAAGCAATAGAGAGTTCCCTTCTTTGTGCCTTTCACAATCAGCCTTGAACCCTTAGTCATTTTCTATGATCCTTTCTCAAAGAGAATGCTATAACCATGCAAATCCATTTGACCCACAGAAAGCAAGCTCTTCTTGTTCCCTGGTACATAACGCACATTATGCAAGACCAGCTCATTAGTGCCATTTGTAGCGAAATGCACTGTGCCAATACCCTCAATGGAACATGCATGATTGTTTCCAAGGTATACATGGCCATGGCTGCCTGCAATAAAAGTAGAAAAACACTCCTTGATAGGAGTCACATGGAATGAAGCACCAGAATCTACTATCCAAGTCTGGGCCAATGCATCATTGACGGTCAGCAAAGCATCTATGACATCACTCTTAGTGATTGACATGTCATGTGCATGAACATTTAGAGAAGGATCAAATGCATGAGTGTCATCCGCTGATAAAGTAGCGCATAAAATGTCCTCTACATCTGACAGCTCCTCTATGACTACACTAGAAGCCACATTGGCCTTCTCCTTGTCCTTTTGGCTGTCCTGTGCATCAGTCTTGTCTTCTTTCCTGTCCTTCTTCTTATCTCCAGAATTCTTCTTCCTTTCAAGCTCTGCTTTGTAATAGCGGCGATCGGGTTTCTTGTGACCTTTCCTGCCACACTGATAGCATGTCACATCATTGCTTTTGCCTTTGCTTCAATTCCCCCTTTCCCTGCTTTTACTCTTATTCCTCTGTGCATAATTACTCTTCTTATCTGTCTTGCTTCTAACCATGTTGGCCGAGCTGCCTCCTTCTCCACCTTCTTTTCTCCTGATCTCTTCATTAAGAATAGAACCCCTAACACCATCAAAAGTCAAGTTGGGGTTATTGGACAATGAGACTACCAATGTCTCCCAAGAGTCAGGCAATGTCATAAGCAAGAAAATGGCTTTAAGCTTATCATCGAAAGGAGGCATTCCTGAGTCCTGCAACTGTGACAAAGTACCTGTAAACGATGACAAGTGTTCAGTTGCACTCTTGGACTCATCAAGCTGCATGCCAACAAGCTTCTGCATCATGTGTACTTGGTTAACAGCCGTAGTGTTTTCATACGTCGCCTTGAGCTTTGCCCATAACTCAAAAGCAGTGGTCAAACCTTTGAGATCTACTAGAATCTCATCGGATACAGCCATCTTAATGTATATAATGGCCTTGTTCAAAGTAAACCATGCATCTTCCGACATGTCCTCTGGTTTCTCTGCCTCCAACGCCCTGTCACAATCCTTCAAGAAGAGGATTCCGTGAATTCTCTCCTTCCATAAGTCGAAACCTGTTCCCTCAAACCGTCGAATCTCAAATAGATTCTTCACATCTGAGGAGGATGACGCTATAGTTGCACAATGAAAAAGCTTCTGGAATTTTGGGCAAATGCACCAAAATCAAAGTGAAGCCTCCAAAGATGATGCACTACAGCTCCAAATGGTCACAGGAGCAATTTGGGACAAAAATGGGGTGATTTTGGGCACAAAACTGATCTCTGAATTTTCTGCGCAGAGAATTTCAGAAACTCAATTTATGCTAAAAAACAACTAATTTTGTTGTTTTTATCCTCAAAGAATGTACATAAGGCTAATACTCAGCCTTTAGATGCATGTAGAAGCAAAAGCCCCAATTTTTGCCATTGTTTTACAAGAAATTATGGCAAAATACTCCACAACTTCTCATACATGAGTCAATTTTGCTGAAACTATAGAAATTACAGCAAAATGTATCTCCCATTATGTATGCTCAGTGAGAAGACCTGCAAAAACTGAGAAATTTGCTGGAAAATCTGATATTTTGCTGAAAAACACTTGTTCTTGCTGGAAACTTTGAGATTTTGCTGAAAAACACCTGTTCTTCGCGATAAAATCAGAGAAAAATCACTTTCTTCGCGACGAAAGCTGGAACATCACTGAAAATGATGGTACAACGGATTCTGGACTCTTTCTTCGCGATGAAACTTGATGATTTTGCCAAATGGTGAGTATATGCTGCTGTAGAGAACCTGCGCAGCAGATTTGAGGCCCAATATAGGCTTTGATACCAGTTGTTGAGCTGAGGAGATGTGCTCAGGTGATGCAGCAGTTGAGTGTATGCTGCTGTAGAGAACCTGCGCAGCAGATTTGAGGCCCAATATAGGCTTTGATACCAGTTGTTGAGCTGAGGAGATGTGCTCAGTTGTGGTAATACCCCCTTTGGCTGAGTAGAAGGGCTGGAGGTGCAAGGAGCAGCCCACGCAGCAGATAGACAGAGATGGAGAGAGAGAAATTCGAATTTGGGGAGAGGCAGCTTGTTTGGGGGCTTCACTAAAGAAAGAAGTGAGCCCTAAGTTTATTTGAGTTCACTTTTATAGGACCTGGCCAAGTTCACATTGAACTTGGCCAAAAAAATAAATAATGAGTACATTAAGCCTTATAAAAGGCCTATACAAATGTGTACAAATAAGGGGGTCATTTAGGACCTTTACCCCAACACATATGAGTGACAACCACGAATCATGAAACTAGAAATACACGATAATACATATTGGACAATGGAGAGAAGGTAGAATCAATTACCACTAGATAGATTATATACAAAATACATGATGAAAAATACAACAACAAGGATCTGTTGAATGTTCATCATAGTCTATGAATGAGCAAGTCGCAAGCCTGAATTAAAAGCTAATAGAATACAAAGAAAGATCTGGAGTATGGACCTTGAGTATCATGTCATCAAAATACAATGTCAGGACTCACTATAATGATAGCAATAAACAAAAATAAATAATCAATCATCTGACTCGATACTATCATCTAAACTGAGAGACTCCTGGGATGATGATGCCTCTGATGGAAGAAGGCCCCCCCATGACGAGGACATTTCCTTCATCGTTGAACTCTGGTACTAGGATAATAGAAGGATCAACGGATACTCCTGCAAATAGGGAACTTAACAAGTAGATGGAACATCAGCTACTACCTCCGTCTCTATCCCTCATGCTAGAGAATGTGAACATGATCTCGTAACACGGCGATTGAACGTCTCTAACTCTGAATGCAGGAACCTATAGATTTCATCTTGTTCATCATGAACATATGAATCTATATGTTCACTCTCATCTATAAAGGAAGTCTCAAAAAGAATTGGTGAGACCTGAAATTCCATGCATATTATTTAGTTATTGATGATCTAAATTGTTGCTTTAAAATTAGAATTCAAATTTCATACTGAATTTATACTTCTTCGTATATACTATATACCTGCCTTGGATGAAGTAATCGTAAATTGGCCTTACAAAAGACCACATGCTCTAACTGTGCAACACAAGCGATTCCGAATCTTGGTGTGCACAAGTGAAAAACTGCACCAATTTCGTTCACATGGACTGGAAGACGAATCCTAAATAATAAGCAATATAAAGCTCAGTGCTCACTTAGAAATTATTGATCAAATTCAAATGTTTAATGTACAAGAAAATAGAAATCACATGTGATAATACTCAAAGCGCATGACGTGTCATAGCCCGATGCCCATAATTGTAATGGTCCCACCACTATAATGCCTTCGATGTCACGTCGGCACGTAAAGAAGTGGTCCTCGAGTGTGCGATGCCAATATTTCCCATGTAAGCAGAGAAATCGACATCAAATGCTACTTGCCAATGAGGCGTCATAATCCTCTCCATATATAGGTCCTTCATGTGGGGAAGACTAGCTTCCGACTATAACTCAAGACTCTTGAAGTACGGATGTAATAGTGCTGCGAATCCATGGATGGGACATGATAGAAAATCCCATCGTGAATCCAGAACACGTAGAACATCGTTTTTCTTGTTTATATAAAAAAACATACCATGAATAACATTAAAAAACATTAATACAAGTAAAGATCATATCGCATACCTGGAGTTTGATAGACATGTAACTGAAGCGATGGCTCGTCGCATATGCATATATAAGTGATAATCAAGGCCCATCATAGATCCTTCCATGTCAACAATATGAAGCACAATATGAATGGATTTTAAGACGAGGATAAGACTCTCTACCTCTGTCCAAAAATCCATGTCAAGAATCTTTCGCTGCACATACTTAGGAGCGTCTGTCATGCCCCTTGGCATGCTACTCCATCTCCTATCTATAGCTTTCATGCGCAATGCATCCATGCAATCGTAGAGACGAGTCAACACATAAAAGATATAGCCAAACCGTGTCTTTGATATGCAAAACCAATTCTTTTTTGTTGTAACTACGAAAAAGACTGAGTGCGTGGTGGTTCTTACGTATGAACGAGATAATACATTTGGTGTCAGCAAGAATAGGAGAAACCCATGTGAGCTTACCTATATCCTCAAATAAAAGATCTATAGAGTCACAAGTGGGTCGTACATGGGGTCCATACTATGGAGGGATACTCACTCTCAACTAACTCTCCCATCCTCTTACAATTTGAAGCATTGTCTATGATCACTTGTACCACATTCTCTACCCCAACCTCTTCTATGGCATATTTTATGTGCTCATAGATATATTCCCCGGTGATTCTAGTACCTAGTGCACTACAATCTATGGCCCTGAGAAAATAGGTACCAACACATGATGAAACAATAATATTGATGATATGGCGACGTCTAATGTCGCTTCAACCATTGGATAGTATGGAACATCCATACATCCTCCATCCTATTTGGATGAGCTCCAAAAGAAACATCTATTCTTGCTCTCTCCTCCAATAGCATAGATCCATGTAATTTATGGTACTTCACGCCGTTCCAATCGTCACATGGACCTACCTGAGCTATGGATCTCACCATTCTCTTCCAAGCGTCAGTACAAACTACGTTGAAAGAGAGGTTGCATTCTAAAATGCAATGTGAGATCTCTATCTCAGCAGCCTTTTCTCGTTGCCTCTGCAAACCTATGGTCAGAAAAGATGAGTGCAGAGATCCAGACTTAGGCCTTTGGAGTGGAGGCTCGTCTCTAGTAGGTTGAGAAGACTCACTCTCAATATCATGTTGAGAACAAGTCCTACCCTTTCTCGATGTATCAACGGGCTGAGAGGCACTTAACATTCCGAAAGTAGGGTCCATTTCTTCTAACATATCTAATGAAGAGGATGCTACCTCACATCGACGTGCATCTATTTGTGCTTGTGCAAGGTTATGCTCATTTCTTACCGCTTCTGCAATCTCTGTCCTACCACAATATTTGCACATCCATCTGCGTGTGCCTGAACGAGAACCACTAGTGTTGGCCATGCGTGGCTCGAGGTGTGGGTATCCCATATGGAAGATCTTCCTCTAGGCATGATACCTGAAATATAAAACCCATAAAACATTAGTGTTATCATGCATGTGTCTGTGTCATCATGGCGTCATGTGTGTGTGGCACGTGTGACGTGCGTCGTGTACAGTGTGACCACTGACCATTGATATGTGTGTGAGTCCTGACATGTGTCTGTTTCATCATGGCTGCATGTGTGTGTGACACATGTGACGAGTTACAACTGACCATTGACGTGTGTGACCACTGACATCATACATGTGTTGTGTCATCATGGCTGCATGTGTGTGACACGTGTGACCACTGACATTGATATGTGTGTGACTGTTGGCATGTGTCTGTGAATGTGTGTGTGTGTGACGTGTGACATGTGTGTTCACTGTTCATGCAGCCACTGTCCGCAGTGCACACATGACACTGTCACACTGCCCACTGTCATCATCCATGCATAGAAAATATCCCTTTCTTTTGGTGGACCGTGGCTGCTGGCATAAAGGCAATGGGCATTGAGCTTTGATTTGGCTTTAGTAGGCTGGTGTGCACTATGTTCACAGTCCTTGCCACTTGGAGGATTTCCTCTTGAAGCCTTACACCTGTGACATTTGGAGTCCTCAAAGAGTCAAAATGCTGCTCCGGTGATAGGAGTCAGGACTCAGTGCTCAGTGAGTTGGTTTATACCGGTTACCTCAGACCTGTAACCTATTGAGAAGTTTTTTCATTAAGGAACCCATTTTGATTGAAGTGAACTTTGAAGTATGATCAAGTATCTACTATAATTTATGATCTATTTGACATCTGTACATGGCACATGCTGATTTTCTTTCTCTTAATTCAAACTTCAATGTGATGATAGTTTAAGCTTTGATACTTATTACTGACAACTTATTGCTGAGTCTACCGAAAGGTTAAAACTAAGTTCTAAGTTCTAACCATGCAAGGGCCTCAATATGAAGGGAAAAGCTAATCTCAACAGCTGAAAATTGTAATATGTATGCAACATGGATGATTGCATTGCGTGATACACTGAAGAAATGAAGAATTGAAGAGATAAAAGTATTGACATAATTGATTATGGTTAATGCTTTATACATGTAAAATATTTCATATATATAATATGAATCATGCTATTTATTATACATATACTATATGTACCAGTATTTGCAAACTGCCATAAACGATTAATAGTTATATTGTAATATGTACATTGTATATAGTAATATACACATATGTAACTACTAAGTTCTAACATATATGTATACAGTATGATGTATCTGAGATTCTGTCATCTGATATTAGAGATTCAGATGTATCATGTCTGGAGTCTGGACCATTCAACATTGATGTCATGAGTCATGACTGAGGACTCAATGAATTATGAGTCATATCATACATGTGTGGCATCATGCATGACACATGTGCAGTGTGCACACTGCTCAGTGCTCTCAGCTCTGAGCTCTCAGCCTCTCACAGAAATGTTAATGTGATAAATTGATAATTTATCATGTCACATGTGACACATAGGCAGGCCATAGCATTGAGCAAGCTGGAGCCGAAAGTAGACTGGAAACTCGAGAGTGGACAGGTGAGTCTGTGACGTGACTGAAGGCTGGAGTTGGCTGAGCTGGACCTACCTTGCTTGGCTTCTTCTCGGGAGAACTCTCTCTCTCTCTCTCTCTCTCTCTCTCTCTCTCTCTCTCTCTCTCTCTCTCTCTCTCTCTCTCTCTCTCTCTCTCTCTCGCCCCCCCCCCCCCCCCCCTCTCCCACAAAAAAAAAACTCGCGCACGGAAAGGACTGCTACAGGTCAGATCAGGCTCGAAGTTCTAGACAACTACAATTGATGCAACGTTCGTCGTGACCTAACTGCTAACGTGTATCGCATGAGGAACCGCGCACCGAATGGGACCGAACCCGAACTAGACCGAACGGATTCGGTTCGTATGATAAAAATCATGAATCCATGGATCATGTATGATGACACATAATACATGATACATCAATAGTAAAAACTATGTCAAGAGTTAAGATTGGTAGAATCAATGATACATGAATCATAAATAATACATCAAATATGTAACATAAATTATGAACTTATGGATCATGTATGATGTCACATAATACATGATACATCATTGTCAATCCTCATACAAAAAACATATGGAGACTCCAAGTGATAAACAACCTAAGTAGTTTTGATGGAGAAAAATGCATGTCAAAAAATGATCCAAGAAGTTTTTTATTTTAAGTAAAATTCGTAAAATTTTTAAACTATACATGCAAAATTAAGCTAACATCATAGTAATACATATGCTTGCTGTATTATGTCTGTTCAGGCATTGAAGTTTTGAACCGAAGGGCTTACTTGTGATTGTCCAATATTAACATGTGTGGGTGTGTGTGTGATGTGCATGTGAGATGTGTGTGAGAGACCAATAACCACCGACTGCATAGTCACAATTGCATGTAAGTGACTCAGGTTGTGTGACTGTATCTGTGTGTATACTTTGTGAGTGTGTAGTATGTGTGCAGATACGAGTCATATGTGCGTGTGCATGTAGGGTTATTTCCTAAACTCTCTCAAAGAAGGTTTGAAATAAGACTAATTGGTTGTGTGTGCAACTTTCCTCCCATCCATTATATCCTCTTGCACCCAAATTACTAATGATATGGAATGCTCTAGTGGGGACATGTGGCCATCATGCACACTCATTCCCATTACCCTTTAGATACCTTAGGATATCCCTCAAGGTAGGGACCTTGACTAACCTTAGCCCTTGTCCCACACACACATATAGAGGTCTGTGTAGACCAATGTCTAACACTCTCTCCTTCTAAAGATCATTGTCCTCAATGATCAATGAGGGAAAGTACTTGCGAATCACAACTTCTGATTCCGAAGTAGAATCTATAAGTGGTAATCCTCTCCATGCTACTAGATACTCCTGGATGATACGGTTTCTCAAATATTTGTCTCCAGTCTAATCTGGAGAGTGATATGAGCTGTCACTTTCATGCAAAGAAACAATATCCTCTATTAGATTATCCTCCCTAGCAATATACTTTCTAAGTTTACTAACATGAAACACTGGATGGGCTCTACAATATGGAGGAAGCTCTAGTTGGTATGCAACATCACTAAGCTTCTTAACTATCTTCCAAGGTCCACAAAACCTTGGTGAAAGTTGTGCACTCCCTCGTGGATAGTGAAGTTGATTTTGCTGGTACTTGAAGAAAAACTCTTTCTTCTTCTTCAAGGACTCTAGAGATCTGTTCCTATCAACATATATTTTTGCAATATGAGTGGCATGCTGCATCTTGGCTTTAGCTATTTGTAAGTTTGCTTGGAGATTTGCTAGGAACTCCAAAGCACTAGGACATTTCTTTGGCATTCCTATGGTACAGGGAGTAGTAGGATTCATGCCGTAATTCGTCTCAAAGGGAGACATTCCAGTCACTTTATGAGATCTATTATTATAAGCAAACTTCACTAATGAAAAGTAACTATCCCAATTTGTTCGTCTCTTAGACGTATATGCCCTTAACATGTCCTCTAGAATCAATGTCACTTTATGAGATCTATTATTATAAGCAAACTCCACTAATAGTAAGTAACTATCCTAATCTGTCCGTCTCTCAGACACATATGCCCTTAACATGTCCTCTTGAATCTGATTGATCCTCTCCATCGGACCATATGTCTGTGGATGATCACCACTACTCATTTTCAATGACACTTTCAACTTGTTAGAGACAAACTTCCAAAAGTGTCCTGTGAATCTAAACTCCCTATCGGAAGGCCGAAACTATGGATGTCGGTAACCAATGCAATCTAAAGACATGTTGGATAAATAACTCTGCTACTTGTAGAGCTTCTACCGTCTTCTGCGTGGGTATGAAATGAGCCATCTTTCTCACTCAATCTACCACTACTAGGATAGCGTTTTGCATCCTTTGGGTTTGCGGTACTTGGTTTGAGAGGAAAAGGCATTGGAAAATGCACATCCATACCTCAAAAAACCGTAGAGGAGTTGACTGCTCAACTCCAGTTGAGTCAAGGAGTGGGTAATTTGCCTATGCCTCCATCATCTGAGAGCACTGTGGGTACGGGTAATGAGCTTCTTCATGATGAAATTCTATCTCATCAAGTTCATGATCAGAGTGCATCTAAAATGCCACGCACAGAGAGCATGAGTTTCGCAGGTGCCAATGCCTCTCCCTCTTTTTCACGTCATCCAACACATTCAAAGATCCTCGATAGTAATATATTCATGAGAGGCAATATAAAGACTGGAGTGCAAAAGCAAGATATGGAAGAGGCCACTAGAGAGTTGACCAAACTCTTCATTCAGTGTGGCATTCTATTTAATGTTGCTAATACTCTTCCATGGAAGAGGGCAATGAAAGCCGTTAGTAGAATAGGTGTTACTTGGGAGGGCCCTACAGGACAAACCTTGCGCACTACTCAGCTCTTAAGGCAAACAAAGGTGGTAGAGATTGAAATGTTATCCCTAAGATCTGTATGGGAGAAATATGGATGCTCTATTCTATGTGATGGCTGGTCGGACATTCGTAGAAGGAATGTTTATAACATCCTTGTGTCCTCTTGCAAGGGTGCAATGTTTTTACGTGCTGTACCGGCCCATGCACGAGGCACAGTAGTGACAGGTGAATTCATATTCTCACATGTTAAGAAAGCCATTGAGGATGTGGGAAGTGAGAATGTAGTGCAAGTTGTGACCGACAATGGGTCCAACTGCGTGTCGATGGGGCGTATGATTGAAGAGGCATACCCAAGATTACATGGACATCATGTGCATCCCACAGTTTAGATTTGCTTATGGAAGACATTGGGGCACTTCCATGGGTGAAATCGATCCTTGATAAAGCAAAATTCATTGTGAACTTTGTCACTAGTAAGCCAAAAATATTGAACATCTTTCGTGCCCACTCTACCTTGGATTTCCAGAAACCCTCTATCACACGGCTTTGTTACATGTATATAGTACTTGATAGAGTCCTTAGAGTAAGAAAAGGGCTTCTATGTACGGTGGTGGCAGAGGATTGGTACAACATTCAGGAGGTTAGAGGAGGAGACACTCTCTTCACACAGTTCTCAGCGCTCGTTATGGGGATGATCAGTTTTGGACGAAGGGGGATACATTGGTAGCTGCCATTCAGCCAGTGTACAGTGTTCTTCGCATCACAGATATGGAGGGCAGCACACTTGGTCTTGTATACGAGTACATTGATCGTATACAAGAAAGCATCCAAAAAGTTGTCGGACTCTCGGACATTGAGTAAGTTTGTGAATTGATCATATGATGTATCATGTACTAAATTCTAATAGTAATTTATCATGATTCATATGTTTATAACTTCATTGTTTATTATATTATATATAGGAAGACCAGTTTATGTGATGCAGTGAGAAAAAGATGGGATTGGTTTCATAAACCAATCCATGCCGTTGCTCATATTCTTCATCCATTATGGAGAAGTGAGCAACAATTTACAGACATTGAGCTAGAGGATAGCTGGATTGACTACATCATGCGATGGAGCGGCGGTGATGTTGGTATCTTGTCACAGTTAGAGAGTGAGAGATTGCAGTTCCGTAGCATGGAGCGCTACTTTGGACAGCCCACTACACGGCTACGCAAGAACCATGTTGCTCCGGTCACATGGTGGGAGAAATATGGAGTGAGTACTCCACTATTGGTAAGTATTTTTACAATTTGAATCTTTCAAAATCCATTTGAATCTATTTTTTATGAATCATGATCTATTATTTTTTTCATGAATCATAGTGAAAATTAGCCTTGCAAATTCTTTCGCAAGATTGTAGCACAGGTCCTGCAGAGAGGAACTGGAGTACATGGGCTCTATTCCATACGAAAAAAAGGAATAGATTGAGTCCTCAACAACTTGAGAGATTGGTTTATTGCCATTGTAACCTCAAGTTGTTAGAGACTAAAGGGATCAATATAGCCCCACTACAGGTAAATTCTAACTTTGAATTTTTATGAAAGCTTAAAGCTATTTACTAAGGTCTAGACTTAATTTTGTTTAAAAAACTGAATTTTGCAGGTAAATGTTGATCTAGTTGATATTGGTAAAGTCAAAGATATTCCTTAAATCCCTTAGGAAGAGAGGGATATCTTTGCCATGCTTGTAGAGGAGTCTCAGAGATTTGTGCGACAAACTCGTAGCCGCACTCGAAGGGGTAGGTAAATTGTAAATTTGTAATGATATTTAGTATTATGTAACACAAGTATGCCCATTGCTATGATTTACTCTCATATATATGCATTGTTTATGTAGGTGATCCATCATTACCATCCACTAGCTGGCATCCACAGAAGTATGTTTCAAGAAGGGGTGGACCATGTCGTGGAAGGGGTGGTGGATCCTCTGCCACTCAGAGAGTTCATCCAGTTGTTCGAGAGAATTGGGAGCAAGATTCAACCTCATCTTCTAGTGGAGATGATGACGTGGGACAAGAGATTGCAGCTACATTTGGACATACAGAGTCAGATAGTACATCTTCATGGGCTAGCACATTTGATGATGAGCCCATAGAAGATGTCTCTACCGAAGACATTGCAGAGTCATCTTAGACTTTAGTTTGTATAGCATGCTTCATATTTTTTGGACATAGTCAGTGGTCACTAGTGTGATAGTGATCATTTGGATCATGGATGTATCTTGTTGGATTTAGACTTATGACATGGTTTTAGCATTTATGACATTCACAGTTCATCATTCATATATACATTCTGCTCTAGTATTGCGACTTTTCTTCTAAGTTCTAAGTTCTATAAGGTTGTAGATTAAGTTTTTAATGTGTTTTTAATACTAGATATATAAATGAATGTTAGACATGCATTATTCATGGTTTATTTGAAAAAAAAAATTTAATGTTGCGACAAAATATAATACTCGTTTTTTATTTCCATTTTTTTAGTACCCTACGTACTAAACGTTTTAAAACCCGTTTTTAAAACTCACTTTGTACTATGTTGTTAACTCCAGGATGCACAAGGAACATCATGTTTATCATGCATGACTTTTCTTCTCAAGTCCCGGGAATTTGGTTTGCAAATCTTTCCTTTTTAGTTGACTATTCCATTCTCTAATGAGAAATTGGAATACAGGCGTGACTTGTTTGCTTTATTAG
>CM035406.1:240460905-240540905 GCA_020310875.1 Ceratopteris richardii | reverse complement strand
AAACCGTGGAAAATACGATTTCCACACAAAATCATGGAAAACACAATTTTCACACAAAATCGTGAAAAACACGATTTTCACTCAAAATCGTGGAAAAACATGATTTTCATATAAAATCATGGAAAAACACTACAAAATCGTGAGAAACATGATTTTCACACAAAATCGTGAAAAACACGATTTTCACACAAAATCCTGAAAAACTCGATTTTCATACAAAATCGTGGAAAAACGCGATTTTTGCATAAAATCATGAAAAACACGATTTTGACACAAAATCGTGGAAAAACACGATTTTGGACAAAATGAGTGAAAGAAAGGGAGATAACATGGTTGTTATATCAAGAAGTGTTTGATCACTAAACTAAAATCTTCATATTGTGCTCAAAATCGTGTAAAAACACGATTCTTAGCTGAAAATCGTGAACATTTCAACTCTTGAAGAAATCAAATACAAATGAGTGGATGATTTTGAGATCTGGTAACAAGCTTCCTATACCTCATACACAAGAGTCAATAGGGAAGGAGATACAATCAAATGAATTTCAAGAAAGGGAATTGGGACATACAATTAACATGGAAAAATTAAATGAGGCAAATGAAACTCAAGATACTAGTGATTTTAGAAATATCCTCAAATATATGTATACAAATAGGTTTGGAGCCTATGTGTATCAAGATGGCATACATAAGTCTCTCATTAGGTTGAGAAACTTAGAAGTCCCTTTAAACTTAATGCCAGTGGCACAATTCAAGGAAGGGAGATATGAGGATAGACAAGGATGTGTATACATGTTTGCAAAAGATCTCGAAAATTCTAATGATTTAGGTCAATGTGTAGATAAGAGACCTTGGGATCAAGACCTGGGCAAACAGACATACCTATGCATAATGAAAATCATACTCCTACTGAACCACAAAAAGGGAGGAGATCACACACTTCTCCAAATCCTTCTGAAAGGGAAGCAGAGGAAATACGTGATTTTTCCATTAGAAGGAGACAACAATGGCAAAACCATGGAAGAATGCTTAGACCTTATCAAGTAGCTAAATGCATGAAAAATCAATATGAAGGGTATTCAGATCCTCATGCTATAGAATTCAGACAATTGATTACTAGAAGAAGTAGAGGATTATAAAGTTCAATTTGAAGCATTTGGTCTAACCCTAACTGGACCTGCATTATCTTGGTTCATTCCATTGAGAAAGGAAATGTACTCAGATATGGAATCATTTCTTGAAGCCTTCATAGGAGAATTTTCCAAAACTGGAATCAAACATAGTACAGCTACATTGATACATAGCTTTAAGCAACAAAAAGATGAAAATGTGAGAGAAGCTGCCAAGAGATTCAAGCAATACATTGATAGATGTCCAAAAGAGAAGATACCTTCAATGGCAAGACAAGTGCCTTTGTTCATAGAAGGATTACGAAGTGCACAATTAAGAACTCTGGTACATTATAGGAGATGTTCTGATCTAGGGGCTTGTGTCAAAGAGGCAATATATTTAGAGGATAATAGAGGCCAGGATTTGTTGGCATTTGATCAACCAAGAATAAATGAAGACAGAATTCCACCAACTGAGGAATTAGCAAAGGTTATTGCTAAAGCTCTAGAAGTTAGCACAAAAACAAATTTGGTGAATACTAGAATGTCTCCTAATAAGAAGTGCTATAACTGTGGAGAGAGCCATCTGATACAACAATGTCCATATCATAAGCCTCAACATTTGCAAGATAGGAAAACACTTAAATACTGCACTTTGGAGAGAAAATGGACAAATCACACTAGAGAGGAATGCATTTATAATAAACAACCTGTTAGAGAAAAAGAATATATGAATCAATACAACACACAAAGAGAAAATGAATTTTTTGAGCAACCTAGACCTGGATTGGGGCAGCAACCACCATTACCTACAAATGTGGTACCAGTAAAGTATACACCTATAGAGGAGGGAAGCCCAAGAGCTAGATCATCTTTTAAGGAAGATTATCAATTGTTTGATGGATACCAAGAAAATTGGGAGGAACAGGGAATGAGAACCAGAATTACAAGCCTTAGATTTGGGAAATGGAAAAATAGAAATGGATACAACCACATTCATGTACATAACCAATAATTACATGTCCAATCAGAGACCACAATTCAAAGGAAGCCAAAAGATAACATGTTACAGATGTGAAGGAGAGCATTTCATTAGGGACTGTCCAAAACCTCCAACACTAAGAGTAGAAGGAGCCTTTTGCAAGGATTATGGCAGGGAGCACTTAATCAAAGATTGTCCAAGAAATCCTCAGAAACAACAAAACATGTCTAATAGCATACCATTAAAGGCAGTAAATATAGTGGAACAAGAAGAATTGAGTGAGAATGAGCCAGTAGCATTAAATGCAATCACTAGAGCTCAAGCTAGAAATAATTCAAAAAATAGTCAATAACAAGAGATAAACAACAAGGGAGACATAAAAAACTCAAAATGTTTGGACGTTTTGATAGAAGCCTATCCTATCCCAGAAATTGAGGATGAGAGAATGCAGAAGTGTAAACAAATCATTAATGAAGCACAAAACCAATTGGAAAAATCAAATAATTTGAGACACATATCGGAGGAATCAAATCTAGTGAAATTAAAGGAAATATTTCAAGAGAAAGAGCACTCAGGAAAAGATGGAGAACAAATAACTCTTCATTTTAATTCGGATGAACACTGCTCAATTCTATGTCAAACCACAATAGAAGAGTAAGTAAAACAAAACCCTCATCTACAACAAAATGGGAGGAATTTGGGGAAAAGTTTACATTACCTTGATTCACAATCACAAGGAATAGAAGAATTGCTGTATGTACCTATTCATAAGATAGGAGGTTACTGCGAGGGAGAAGAAGAAAATTCAACTTTGAAATTACAATTTGGTAACCATAATGCCAAAGCAATACTGGATAGTGGATGGGGAGTGGCAATAATGACCAAACAAACTTGGGAGAAATGGGGGGGGGTAATAAGTTGACACCTACCAAAATGAGATTACAACTTGCAGATGGACATATAGAAGAACCTTTAGGAATATGGGAGAAGGTTATTGTGGAAATATGTGGAATAAAAATAGAGCATACCTTTGCTATAGTTGAATTTCCACAACCTACATCTTATGAAATCATCCTACGTAGACCACTTTTGAGACAGATGCAGATTGTGCAAGACTGGGGTAGAGATTGCTTATATCTCCAAAGCCAAGGAAGAGTAACTAAAGTAAATTTAAGAAATGGGCAGTATTGTGATATGTCCCTCAGGAATGGTTTAAAATTCATCAGAATCAAGAATCAAGCGAAGAATGCGGAAGTGACGATGAGAATGAAAAAGAATTATCAATTTGGAAGTGTAATGTGAGAAGGAATCAGGTACATAAAAGAATATTACTAAGGAAAGAAGATTGTCGAGAAGAAAGGAATTTAGAGGATGAAAATTACATTCCACAGAAGTTTGATGATGAAGATTTTGAACCTTATGGTTGGAAAAAGATTTTGTCTACAATGGATTTGGCCAATGATGAATATGTGGGAGTCAAATTTCAAGATGAAGAAGGTTATGATATTTTTCATATAGGAGTACAAATGATAAGAGTGACAAAATCAGAAGAGAATTTGAGGGAAACTGTACTCTTAAATACTGACAAAACACATTTCTTAGAAGAAGTGGAGGCTCAAGATGCTATAAAGGACAAAATCTCAAGAACTTATAGAAAATGTGTACATAAAGAGATTAATGAAGAGAAAAAACTGGAAATAAATAAAAAGATGAAGGAAGGAGAGCAACAGTTTGATGTACCTTCAAACTTCAAGACTTATGAAGTAGAGGACATATTACTTCTGCAAATGAAACAAAAAAGGGATAAGAAAAAGGGGAATCATATGACAATGAAGAACAAACTAAGAAAGTGGTAATTGCTCAAGAGGAGGGGGAAGATATACACATTGTTATTGCTGATGACATGTCAAATCAAGAAGAGGAAACATTGATAGATTTGGCTTAAACTTATAGGGATGTGTTCACATATAGTTACAAAGATTTGAAAGGAATTGATCCTAAAATTTATGAACATAAAATCCCTATTACTCCTGATGCAAAACCTAGCAAACAAAGACACTATATATTTAATGACAAATATTCTACTAAAATAAAGGAGGAGATTGATAAATTACTGGCTGCCAATTTCATCTATGAAATTGAATATACTGAGTGGATATCTCCTATAGTTGTGTGTTGGCAATAGCCAGAGGCACAAACGACGCAGAAGTATGTGAAGACAGAGCACAACGAAGTAGTGGGGAGCCAATCGGATCAATTTTTCAAATAAGTATGTTTTATAAATACTTTTCAAAACTCTCAATAGTGATTTTCATCACTCTTGTACCATATGTAACATAGAAAAACCCCTTTTTGTAATTAATAGCTCCATTTTGTGCAAGCCAAGGAGCCCTCGAGCTTGAGGATCTTAGGTAGAATGAGCCTACCGATTTTGGTTAGTTTTAGAACCCTTTCAAATAGCACCTAGAACCTATTTTTTAACTATGCCGGTCACTAGATGTGAAACCGGTCAAAACTACTCTAAAAAATATAAATAGAGCTAGAGAGCTCATTTTCGAGGTTAGCTAGTGTAGGTTATATGAGTAGAGAGAGCTTAGAGTTATTTTGAGCTTGTAATTGAGATCTTGAGTAATAGAGTCTATTTTCCTACCTTCCATTGTGTCTTACTTGTCTCTTCATTGTGTGTGTGTATGTGTGTGTGCATCTCTATGCTTCTCACCTTCATTCTCACTACATCTCACATTCACAATCTTCATATCACTCCTATCTCTTCCACAGATTGACATTAAAGAGGTGATGTGGGGCAAGAAAAGAAAGGGGGCATTAAAATTTGGGCCAAGGAGAAAGGACCTAAAAAGGTGTATATATCAAAGTTCTTGAACATCCATTTAAGAAGTGGTCTAAACATTGAATTTTTACAGGTCTAACAAGGGCTATCAAAGGCAATCAAAGCAAGGCAGTGAAGAACACAAGGCTTGGGAAGTGCGACTTCTTGGGCATCAGAGCTATCAACAAAGCTGAATCGAGGTTGGAAGAATACTCAACCCCCTTAGTCAATTATTAGCTTAAGCTAAAAGGTAGCATTGTGGATTAAATTAGAACAAAAATAGGAATGCATCAAGTTCAAGAGACTTAATCTTTCAAGTCCAAAACTAAGATAAAAGTGTGTGATACAAAAAACCTAAAGAAAATAACTTAATTCTGATGGAACAAGAACTCAAAAGTACAACGGAAAGTCGATTCTTGACGTATACAGTGAGACAAGAAAAGAATTCAAAGGAATTTAAAAAGAAACAAGCAATTAAGAACAAGGAACCATTGACGATCATAGAGTGCCATCAGGCAAGCATATAGGTAAGTCATACCGATGAAGCCTTAGATCATCAGAAGCAAGTGTATAAACAACTACACATTCGTGGGCACAACAGTTGAATAGTTATCCTTATGAGTTTAGCTTAGATTCAAGTGAATCTGAAATGGCTTTTAGCACATATAGACTAGAAGGAGGCTTAAACATAGCATATTTGGAAAGACTTGAAGGACAATATAGAACTCAACTAGAATTTTTTCGAACCAACCACTTAGGTGCTCGCATCTATGATGATGATTTGCGAAGATCGGTGGTGCAATTGCACAATCCTGATCAACCCATTGGATTGGAATGTCCAGTGGTGAAATTTGAGAGAGATGCGTACATAGACAAAGAAGGAACGATGTACATCATAAGTACTCAACCAAATCATACCAATGAGTTTGGTGTAGTTCAGCTAGATACGAAAGCGAGAACCCAAGGAAAAGAACCATTAAGAGAAGAACCAAGGACACCTAGAGGGAAATCTGTACTAACAAGAGTGCTAATCCCAGATTGGATCCCTCAGGATAATAGAAGCATAGAGTTGTTCCTGAATAAGGAAACTGACGAAGTGTTTTGGAGGTACATAATGGAACTACCTAGTGAGGTAGGCTCCATCATGATTTATGAATTCAAGGACCCAGATACTCCTGGAAAGGTTGTATACCTAGATGAGACTTCAGAACGGGTATTTGTAGTACTAGACCATGCAAGAAATACCTACACATGGAGATGCGAGTTAGTCTTCCCTCCATCTCGAACAAATGTAAACACGAACCATCAGGGTGCTAGAACATCCTCAACCCATGGTGCTCCAAGAGAGAAGAACAAAGAAAGACTAGAAGTAAGTTTCACTCATCCTATAGGAAGAGGTAGAAACACCATGGACACTGATAGAGTGGAAAGACAAAGGGAACCTAGAATACCAGGTGGTAGAGATGATTTTCCTCTACCTAGACCATGCGAACACCCTAGGGTATTAAGACCCACTCAATTAGTAAAGTCAATGAAAAATTACTTCGATGGGACAGGAGATCCCTACGATTATGTTGCAGAATTTAAGCAAGTGCTATGAGTAGAGAAAGTAGAAGACATGTTTACGCAATACAATGCATTTGGGCTAACATTAAAGAACATGGCTTTAACTTGGTTCCAACCATTGCAACAAAGGCAATTCAAAGATATCCATCACTTATTAGAGTTGTTCATCACGGAATTCTCTAAAAGTGGAATCAGACATGATACTTCTTCATTGATTCATAGCTTCAAACAGACCCCTCAGGAAACAGTTAGACTTGCAGGACGTAGGTTTAGACAATATCTGATGCAAGAGTTACCCACACAAGCCAAGCAAGTGTCATTGTTTTTAGATGGCCTCTTGAGCTCTAAACTACACTCCTATGTGTACTTGAAGGAACCCAGAACATTAGAGCAATGTGTAAGAATTTGTACTCAAAACTGACGAGCTCAATAGAAGACCTGGCAAAAAAAGTGGCCAAGAAACTAGGAGTTTCTAGCAAATAGATGCCTAGGTTAACAACAAACAAGCGTTGTTACACATGTGGTGGTGATCGTATGGAAAATGTGTGTCCCAATGCAACACAAACACAAGCCAACCCTAGTGGCCAACACTGTAAAATTGAGAGATGATACACGAATCACATGGATCAGGACTGCCTTTACAACAAACAAGTAGTACGACAGAACTATCCACCCACAACTAGGTAGGTATCAAGGTCAATATAATGCTCAACCTCATTACTATAGGCCTCCTCAAAACTATCTTTATGAGGCTCAACAGAGACCTCAACTTGTTTTAGCTGAGTAGCCACCCCCACCAACTAATGTCATCTCAGTCAAATATGCTGCTGTAGAAGAGAATCTCAATAGGGTTTTAGTGCCTTCTTCACCCCTGATCACAGAAAGTGACCCTAATTCCAATAGTTTTGACTTTACTAATGTAGATAGTCCACCCGCATATTATACGGAGTCACCAGAACACGTGGAAACATATCAATATGATAGTCCACCATTGGAACCCAGTTGGGAGCCCCACTATGCTAATGTGATGTACCCCAACCCTAATCCACGGCCCCAATTAAGACAACAAAGACCATAGGGCCCTAGAGGACCATGCTTTAGGTGCCAAGGAGATCATTTCATAAAGGATTTCCCACATCCTCCGATAGCAGGATAGTCACAATATTATAACATACAAGGCTTTTGTGCCGATTGTGGTAAAGATCATGTTATTAAAGATTGTCCTAAGAACCTTGCTAATGCTTCTAAAGTGACACTGATCAACGTGATAGGTATTATACACAATGCAGATGGATCCAACCCGACATACGTGCTTGTCCAAGCTATAGCAAGAGCCCAGGCACACTTACGGAATCAACAACTTAATCCTGAGAAAACAACCGAAACTAGCAAAGTTGGAGAGTCTAGTAACAAGAAGACAAAACCTTGGAAATATTCCAGAGAAATAATCAAGAGAAAATGGAGTAAAAAGATAACTGAGTTGGAAGGAACTTTAAAGGAATCCAGAGCCAAAATCTTAGAATTGACTTCTCAAGAATCTAATGAGGAGAACCTAGCTCAGAGATCAGGATCAGTTTTAGCGGAACCCATCTCAGAAAACCTAGACATGATGTTTCATGCATATCAGGATAGATTAAAGGAAGGACCCCAGATAGCGGAAATGAGTAAGAACTACCCTCGAGCAGATTTAGAAATTGAGAGGACTAAACTTTGCATGACGATGGTAGAATTAGAACAAACTATTTTTGAAGCCTCTCATTATCTTAATTGGAATAACATGGCAAAACCTGAATTACACTTTCAAGGACTATTGGAGAGGCTAGAATACTTGATCGATAGCAAGGAGAAAAAGAATTTGCATAGGAACCTGAATGACTTTGAGACACAGGAAAGGAATGCACCATCCCTGTCTCAAGTACTAAATAGCGAGGTTGAAGACAACCTGTCTTCCATACATAAGTATTCACATGAATTTCTAAGAGAAATCCAGGAAGAGAAGTGTAGAAAAGAACAAGGAACCCATCCTCCTATTCAAGAAATAGACGACTTGCACGAGCAATTTTCCTAAGACATTCCCTCTATTTATGATGATGTAGAGGAAGGGCAGCTAAGTGAAAACACAAGTTTTGAATCCAATTCTTTACAAGAATTACCTCAGTTCACAAGACCTTGGGAAGCCAAGTCTATTAGCATGAGAGCACCCATGATAATTATGAGGAATGAAGAATCAGTGATTCCTAGAAACACGAAAGTGATCAAGAACACTAAAGTACAATGTCACCTCACTCTAGAGGAGTTGTTGAAGCTTAAAACAGAATTGTGGAAGCATGAAGCAAATCAATTCCCTGAGCTTGTTACTGCTCCCTCACAGATAGGATCACACAAGAAGGTACCGGAGATACCTATAGAAAAAATCGGAGATGTAAGCAAAGGAGAGGAAGGTAACATTTATCTTCCGATAACCCATCAGGGCTACACCACCAAAGCCATCTTAGATTCACGAGCCGGAGTAGCCATCGCTACCACCGCTTTATGGAAACGTTGGGGTAAGCCAACATTAAGACCTACCAGGATGAAGCTACAAATGGCTGACGGACATATAGAGAAACCATTAGGCTTATTGGAAGGAATATCTCTCACCACTTGTGGTGTGGAGTTTGAGCATACTTTCACCATTTGTGATTTTGGGAAAAATCATGCTTACGAGATGATTTTAGGATGACCATTCATGCGTTATTTGCAAATTGTACAAGATTGGGGAACTAATTCTTTGTACTTGCAACATTTAGGAGTGACTACTAAAGTCAATCTTAAAGACTATTCTCATCGAGGTGTACCCCCAATACAATGGAACACCATCCATAAGACATAAGAAGAAATAGAATCAGTACACTCATTGGAATCAGACCCCTCATGGTTGCACGAGGACACTCATCTATGGATGTGTAAAGTAGCCAAACAAGAGAAAGAATGGTTAGAAGCCAGAACCTTAGGTTCAAAACTACATCCATGAACCCTTCAAGACCCAGCTTATGCACCTATAGTATTTCTAGACGAGGAATTTGAGCCTCATGATTGGGTAGAAATCTTAGCTATGATGGACATAGCAGTAAATGAAAAACAATGGACCCCTTATTGTGATGAAGACGGGAATGACATTTCCATTTTTATGATTGAACCCGTTGAGGAAGACTTTATCCTAGAAGAATGCACTGAAGTGAGCCAAGAACTAGATGAGAGTGATGATGAGGATCTAGAATCCATTATCATGGAACCCTTCTGTTCAAGAGAAGAGGAATATCTTTATTTTGTAGAAGCCAAAAACCCTGAAGAAGAAAAGGAAAGCCAAACAAAACAACTTGAACTATCCATAAAAGATAAAAAAAGCAAACAAAAGAAGAGAAAGAAATCACCTAAGACAAAAGAAGAAGAAGAACCACTCATGGAAGTACCGAAGAACTTCATGAAGTGTGAAATAGAAGATAGACGAATCATGGTACAAATGCCTAAAAGAAAAGCTGATGTTGGAGAAGTATATGATCATCGAGAGAAAACCAAAAAAATTATAGTCACCATAGAAGGAGAAGAAGAAAAATGTACATACATTGGGCATGATTTGATGAATGAAGAAGAAGAAGAGTTAATTGCCCTATTACGTGAATATAGAGATGTGTTCGCTTGGAGTTACAAAGACTTGAAAGGAGCAGACCCGGATATATGCTCCCATAGAATCCCTATGACTCCATGCAAAACTGACAAAATAGAAACCGTACAAGTACAATGATAACTACGCTGCCAAGATCAAAGAAGAAATAGATTGTTTGATAGAAGCAAGATTCATTTACGAATTGAGCATACTGAATGGTATTCCCCATTATGGTTGTACCCAAGAAGAAGGGAAAATTGCGTGTGTGTATTAACCTTAAAAAAGTTAATGCTGCTACGATTAGAGATAGTTATCCTCTTCCTATCACATAACATTTATTGGAAAGAGTTGCGGGCAAGGAAGTTTACAGCTTTCTTGATGGTTTCTCAGGCTATAATCAAGTAGTCATCGCTCCAAAAGATCAACACAAGATGGCTTTTGC
This sequence comes from Ceratopteris richardii, assembly GCA_020310875.1. Classification (NCBI taxonomy): domain Eukaryota; kingdom Viridiplantae; phylum Streptophyta; class Polypodiopsida; order Polypodiales; family Pteridaceae; genus Ceratopteris; species Ceratopteris richardii. Next base: position 240,530,333 of record CM035406.1, on the reverse strand, counting down.
CACAGAATGGGGCATATTTGCATTTCGCATGATGCCATTTGGGCTCACAAATGCACCCGCCACTTTCCAGCGACTCATGTATCACGTTTTTAAGGAATTCTTACGAAAGAATTTGGAAGTTTATGTAGATGACATATGCGCTCATTCGAATATGAGGCAGACTCATATCCCAGAACGAAGGCAAGTATTTGACAAATGTCGAGAATATCAGGTTTGTTGAACCCAAAAAAATGTGTTTTCATGGTCAGATAAGGCAAAATTCTAGGACACATTGTGTCAAAGAATGGAATTTCTACGAATGAAGAAAAAGTGAAAGTAATTGACGATCTACATAAACCAAATAACCTAAAAGAGGTACAGGCATTTATGGGTCATTGTGGTTATTACAGACGATTCATACACATGTATGCAATCATAGCCAAACCATTTTACTCTCTTTTAACCAAGTTTGAATGGACAGATGAGTGTGAGAATTCATTCAATGAACTTAAACGACGTTTTCAAATATGCCATAGGATGTGTGTAGCACAACCCACGAATGAAGGTAATGTAGATCTCCCCATAGCTTATGCGAGCAGACAATTGAACGCAGCAGAAAGAAATTACACCACTACAGAACGAGAAGGATTAGGAATGATCTATGCGATAAAGAAATTCAAGCATTATTTGTTGGCAAACAAGTTCAAGTTTTTTACGGATCATCAAGCATTATTGTACTTAGTCAATAAGCCATGTAATACAAGATGACTGATATGTTGGTTTCTATTGCTCATGGAGTATGACTTCGAAGTAGTAGTCAGGAAAGGAAAGACACATCTTAGAACTGATCACCTCTCAAGATTAACCACATGAGAAGCTCCTCAAGGAACGACGGATGAATTACCGCATGCATGTTTGTTTAACCTTGAGATAGTACCAAAATGTGCTAAGCCTATAGTCCCTATTCTCACATATGGACCCAAGAATCCTAGGATAAGGATCAAAGAAGGAGAGATTTCCAAGTCACAAGATATCAAATAATAGCAGGAAGTATATATAAACAGGATAATCAAAAGATTCTTGCTTGTTGTGTAGATGAATCAGAACATGCGAATTGGTTGCAATTAGCACACATAGGTGCATTAAAGCAACATCATTCAAAACATCGTACCTTGCAGACTCTGCATAGACTAGGAGTCTATTGGCCTTCTATGGAAGTAGATGTCTACAAGTTGTGTAAAGAATGCCCTGTTTGTTGTGAAAGACCACCAATAGAACATGCTACATTATACCATGTGTCGCTCACACCAGAATGGAGTGCACCATGAGTGACATACTTGAGGACGAAAACATTCCCTCAAGGAATGACCTTAGCACAACAATGAAGTCTAGAGCAGGAAGCTCAAGACTATTCACTTATTGGCGAAAATCTATAAAAACGAGGACGAGATGATACTTAAGACAATGTGTTCATGAAAGCGGTTATTTGAGCGAACTAGAGACTGCACACCAAGGTGTTGCAGGAGGTCATTTTGGCCCCGATCGGATAATCAAAGCCATCCTCTTTGTAGGATTATGGTGGCCCACTCTTCACATGGATGCACATACCTATGTTAAGGGATGTGATGTGTGCCAGAGAACTCAATTTCCTACTCGCAGAGATGAAATGCCATTGAAACCCATGATGGGAGGACGTGCATTTTCTAAGTGGGGTATAGACTTTGTAGGACCCATTAACCCCCCTGCAAAAGGTACTCATGCTGAATACATCATAGTTGCCACGGATTATCTTACCAAATGGGTAGAGGCTAAGGCCACAAAAAAGAATGATGCACACACGACTGCAAAGTTCTTATTTGAAAATGTCTTTACAAGATATGGACTACCTATAGAGTTAGTGAGCGATCGAGGAACTCACTTTCTAAACCAAGTCATTGAATATTTGTTACAGGATTTTATGGTGATTCACAAGAAATTTGCACCATATCATCCTCAGGCCAATGGTCAAGTCGAAAGCACTAACAAGATCCTTTGTAACGTACTAACGAAACATGTGAACAACAAACATTCAGATTGGGACAAACAGTTACATCATTCTGTTTGGGCATATCGAGTGGCCTACAAGACCATACTCAATGCAACTCCCTTTTAGATGGTGTTTAGTCCGAATGTTGTGCTTCCTTTGGACTTCTTGATACCGACCCTTAAGGTTGCACAAGAACATAAGTGGACTTGCCATGAATTATCAGCAAGAATAATGGACTTGGAACGATTAGGAGAAACCAGGCTGAAAGCAGCAGCATGTATATATGCAGCAAAGAAGTGACAGAAAGCCTATTTCAATGCACATGTGAAAGAAAAAGGCTTAAAAGAAGGAGATTTAGTCATAGTGTATACGCTGAAACAACACGCACAAAAATTAGAAAATCGAGGTTATGGGCCTATGATCATTAAAAGACTCTCCATAAGTGGGGCAGTACAATTAGCCACCCTAGAAGAAGACATAATGCCTAATTACATTAGTGGCTATAGAGTCAAGTTATATCAGGAACCTCTTACTGAGGATATGCTTAGACGACTCACGTTGGCAAAGAAGCATAAGGAGGAAGAAAATAGAATATGCGCTGAAGCTCAGGCAGAAGCTATAGAATGCATTAAGTGCATGAAGTTAAGAAGACAAGGATTAGGGAGAGAACATTATGACCATCTGGAAACAACACCCAGATACCCCATGGACATGTGTCAAGTAAATTAAACTACTCATCCTAGCATAGTGGATAGGAGACCATTCATTTCAGTCAGGCTAGAGCATAGCAACCCTTGCCATGAGCTCATGGCTTTAATTGATTCAGGTGCTGCAACTAGTGCAATTAGATGGTCCCACTATAAGGACTCAAGAATAGAAATGAGGCCAATTGAGGCATACCTCATAGGGCTAGGAGGCATGGAAACCCCTTGCATGGGTGAGGTGGACCTTCCTATCCTCATACATGATGTGGTCATGACAGAGAAGCTACTTGTGTGCCATGCCGAGGACTTGATAGAAACCCTAATCCTTGGCCAAGATTGGCTATATGATCACTCAATGGACCTAAATCGTAGACAAGGCTCCTTGCAGATTGGAACCTTAGATCACCAGCGAGTGATACCTCTCGACTTCCCTAACAACACTCCACCGGAGGTATGTAACCCTAGACCATATGAGACACATTCAACGGAGGACCAGAAGATCTTTGGCCAGATCCCTCGGCTAAGCATGCTCATTCCAAAGTCAACCCATGAGAGCTTGGTGATATATAGTTGCCAGACAAAAGGATGCCGGGAGATTTTCCCCTAGTCTTCCAGCAGCGATCAGGTGGGTTTCAGCAACGGTCAGGTGGACTGCATCAGCAGCCACATGGGCACAACACCCTGAAGTGCCCATCCTTCCACACTTACTACGGACTGGCCTAGATTTATGGTACAAAATGAAGCACTTCCTAATGGGCAAGTTCTGCAAGTGTTGGACCTCTCTTCTTTTCCAAATCAGAGTGTCCATCCGACCTCTCAACCCCAACCATGAAGGATTCAACTGTCACGAGGAAGGAGATAAGGGAGAGAGCTCACACACACACTCTCACTCTCAAGGAGAAGCACACACACGGATTGAGGCAAGGAAGAATGATCTTCTTCTTTCTTCTTCTTCTTCTATTACATAAAGGAATGTACAAGAATGACCTAAAAACAAGAATACAACAAGTGCAATATATAAAGATTAGTACATAAGGAAAAACCTAATGTCCGCGAATGAGTGAGTTGGCAAGAAACAAATGTGCCATCACTCTCGGTAGATAAATCTAATAAAGCTCAATGAAGTATCCCTGACATATATTGGGTGACCACTATACATGTCAGAGAAATGAAAAACTGGTACGTGTCATCCTGGATCATCACATGTTGAGCTTGATATCTCAACACTCCCCCTCAAGCTCAATGCCATATCCTGTAATCCAAGCATCTCCCGAAACTTCTTTAACTTCTAAGCTCCAAGTGCTTTGGTGAAAACATCAGCAACATGCTCATCTGATCTCACATAAACAAGATCAATATCACCTGCTAATACCTTCTCTCTGATGAAGTGATAATGCACCTCGATATGCTTTGTTCTAGCATGGAAAACAAGGTTCCGTGCTAACTGTATGCTGCTAAGATTATCACAATAGATAGTGATAGTCGTTTGCACTTCTACACCTAAATCTGCAAGTAACATCTCCAACCATGATGCCTCACATGATGCCATTGCAGCACCTCTATACTCAACCTCTGTACTCAACAAAGCAACAGTAGGTTGTTTCTTACTGCTCCATGTAATAGTTGCACCTCCACGTGAGAAAAGAAATCCACTAGTAGATCTTCCATATGGAGTACTACCATCCCAATCTGCATCGGTGTATCCATGATCCTGCAACTCCACACTAGCTTCATAAAATAATGCATAATCTAAAGTAGCACTCACATAACGTAGAGTGCGCCTCAGAGCATCCAAACGTGGCTTCTTGGGAATCTTCATAAACTGACTTTCAAGTCCAACAGTATAACTTAGATCAGGCCTTGTAATTGTGAGATATATCAGACTTCCCACAATTTTCCTGTACATAGTAGCATTTTCCAATGCTTCACCTGATGTAGTATCCAATTTCAAATTCTGATCTAATGGCATAGAAATTGGCTTACAATCAGCCAGACCATACTTTTGCAGCATATTCAAGGCATATTGCCTTTGCGACATCCATATACCTATTTCTGTATGTATAAACTCAATGCCCAAGAAATAGTGCAACACACCAAGATCTTTCATGTCGAATTCCTACATAAGAAGTTTCTTTACCTCTGTGATGCTTTCTTCATTATCACCACCTACAATGAGGTCATCAACATAAAGAGCCACAATAGTGATGCCATCATCAGCCTTCCTTGCATATATTGAGTGATCTGCATCACACATAGAGAACCCAATGCTGGTTAAGTAATTAGCAATCCTTGCATGCCATGCACGAGGGTCTTGCTTCAGCCCATACAAAGACTTTTGCAACCTGCAAACATATTCTGGATGCTTTGAATCTTCATATCATTGTGGCTGGTCCATATATACTTCTTCCTGTAACTCACCATGTAGGAAAGCATTCTTCACATCCATCTGATGCAAAGTCCATCCTTTTGCTGTAGCTAATGCAACAAGTGTTTTGACAGTATACATTTTAGCTACAAGAGTGAATGTTTCCTCATAATCACTGCCATATGTCTGTGCATATCCTTTAGCTACCAATCGTGCTCTATACCTGCTTATGCTACCATCAGCATTATGCTTTACCTTGTAAACCCATTTGCAGCATATGGGTTTCTTTCCTTGTGGCAATGGAACCAGCTTCCATTTCCATAAAGTGCTGCCATCTCCTCATCCATAGCTTTTTCCCAATCTGCATTACCAATTGCATCTTCAAAACAAGAAGGTTCAGCATCTTGTATTACCTTTGTCATGTAGGCACAATGGCGAGCCATGTAACTATCATATGTCAATCGTTGCACTGAATTACGCATCCTCCTAGATCTTCTTGGTCCTGGGTCACTTCTTCTTGTATCATCTGCATGTGCCCGTCTTACTCTTGGAGTCTTCACAGAGGGCAATCCAACTTCCTCATCAAGACTCTTTTCTGAACCACTTGAATCTCCATCAACATCTTCAAAACCTGCACCTGTTTTACTACCAGCAGAAAGCTTTTATTTACCTTTCGTGGATGTATTTGATGAATTTGCTGGACTGAAATTTCCATGCAATCTTCCACTCCATGGATTTGAGTTGGAACTATTGCTTGGTGATGCATCCGGTCCACTCAAGACTTGAGATTCTGCACTTGATTTTTCTGCATTTTCTTTGTCATTTGGTTCAAGATTCAATCCTTCTTTGGCATCTGCATAGAAGCTTGACATTTCATCAAATACCACATCTCTGCTCACCTTCACTTGTCGTGTGAGTGGGTTATAACGTTTGTACCCCTTTTGCTCAAGGGAGTATCCAATGAAGACACATTTTTCTGCTTTCGGATCAAGCTTCGTCCTCAACAAATCTGGAACATGTACATATGCAATACAACCTAAAACTTTCAGATGTGATAAGTTTGGCTTTTTACCTGTAAACTTCTCTTCAAGTGTAACTTGATGTACAACACCAGTCGGAGTTTTGTTGATGATATATACAACAGTATGCACAACTTCTGCCCAATAACAATGAGGCATATTCTTCTCAGCCATCAAGGCTCTTGCTATTTCTGCAATATGTCTATTTTTGCATTCAGCAACGCCATTCTGTTGTGGTGTGTACTTGCATGAAAACTAACACCGAATTTTATGATTTTTTAGAAAACTGTTGAAATTTGACATGTATTCACCTCCTACATCAGATCTTAATGTCTGAATGTACTTCCCTGTCTGCTTTTCCACCATAGCTTTAAAATTTTGGAAGTGAGTGAACACCTCACTCTTCTCTTTCATGAAATATACCCATACTATGCGTGTATTGTCATCAATGAAGGTAACATAAAACTTGCAACCACCCATAGATGTGGTCTTTGCTGGACCCCAAACATCTGTATGTACTACTTCTAGTACATTCTCACTAACATGCTTGTCATGTGGAAATGATGCTCTTGAGTGTTTACCAAATCGACATGCTGCACATACCTTTTGCATTTCTGCAACTTTGAAATTTGGTAGTCCATGGACAATCTCCTTTGACTGCATCAGTTTCAGCCTTTGCAAGTTTGCATGTCCAATCCGTTTGTGCCATATCTCTATATCTGCAATAACTCCTGCACCTTTTGCAAACATGGCTGCATTCATTTCAGGAATTTTCACATTTAAGGTGAACATCCTACCCACTTTGTTTCCTTTGGCAACCAATCGTCCATCCTGCTTGTACTCTTCTACATATAATCCATCAGCATTGAACCTGACTTGTAATCCCTGGTCAACCATTTGTCCAACAGAAACCAGATTCTTTGTTATATTTGGAACATGCAAGACATGAGCAAGATGTTTTACCTTCCCGTCCTCCATAGACAATGCTATGCTTCCTGTATGCTCAATAGGATGTGATGTATCATCACCTGTTTCAACATATCCAGGAACTGACATTTTCTGCAAACTACCAAACCATTCTGCATGACTGGTCATGTGATTTGAAGCACCTGAATCAACATACCTGACATTATCATTCGATTTTGAAACACCAGCAGACATCGTATTCATCATGTGATGTTGAACCATAAACAGCTTCTCAGAATCATCTGTACTTGTGGATGCATAGTTGTTTTGCTGCCTTCTATTATTTTGATTCTTCAACCTTCAATCATGTTCAAAGTGTCCAAGTTTACCACAATTCAAGCATCCTTTACTGTCATTACATGAATCATTTCTTTGAAAATTTCTGCGACCTCTTTGGCTCCCCCTGCCTCGAAACTGTCCTCTTCCTCTTGCATGATTTTGTTGTTGACTTTGGTCTTGATTACTGTTTCCTCTTCCACTTCCAAAACCTCTACCTTTGCCTCTTCCTCTGCCAGAGTAGAACGTACTCAGAACTAGGCTTTCCTTGGGAGTTTGAATCCTCACCAAGATTCTTTTCTTCAATAATCAACATAGATACCAGATCAGCAAAATTCAGAATATTTTCCCTTGTCTATATGGAAGTTCTGAACTCCTTATATGTAGCTCCTAAACCACGAAGGCACACTTCCACCTTATCATCATCATCATCTACATTCACACCAATAGATGCAAGAGACACATATGCTTTTGATTTTTAAAGTGTAGTCACTTACGGACATGCTCTTCTTTTCCAATGTATTAGTCTCATACAAAGTGACCAAACTATTCCAAGCCTCTTTTGGAGTCTTGGCATCCTATATATGTTCAATCATGCTATCCTGTATGCTAACAGATAGCCAATACATTACCTTTTGTGCTCCTTGATTCCATTCCTCATATGCTCTTAATTGGTCTACAATCTGATTCCTTTCTGGTAACTGCAGAGCATTTCATTCTCTCCTTCGATGTACTTCCAGTAGCCTTTTCCCATCAAGAAATTTGTCATGCTGAATCTCCAAGCATGGAAGTTGTTCTTGTCTAGCTTATCGCTCATAAGCTGACTCATTCCATCTGGGTTTGCCATTTCTGCAACAATTCACAACACTACAAAACACTACAAGCAACACTTCTACTTGAACACTGTTGCACTATGACGTGACAATTCGATCTAAGAAAAACACAGTTTTTGTGTATCAACAATACATAGAATCGCTTGAAATTCTGGATCTGGAATATATGAGTGTCGCTGAACACAACACAAGTTACAATTTTTGAAACTGACCTGGTTTTTCTGTGGGCTCCACCTTGCGGGCTTGAAACGGAGGTCAAGATGGCTCCGAAACTTCGATCTGACAAAAACGAGTAACCCTAATGGGATAAAACCCAAAAATATTTTGAGGTCTTCTATCTTCACGTTGATTTTCGTACCAAATGGAGGTCGTTTGTGAAATCGCGTTTTCTCGATGCCTTGCCGCGTAGTCTTCACCATCGCGTTCTCCATGAGCTCTCTATAGCCACGCTGGCTCTGATACCATGTCATGAGGAAGGAGATAAGGAAGAGAGCTCACACACACACTCTCACTCTCAAGGAGAAGCACACACATGGATTGAGGCAAGGAAGAATGATCTTCTTCTTCTTCTTTTATTACATAAAAGGAATGTACAAGAATGACCTAAAAACAAGAATACAACAAGTGCAATATATAAAGATTAGTCCATAAGGAAAAACCTAATGTCCGCAAATTAGTGAGCTGGCAAGAAACAAATGTGCCATCACTCTCGTTAGATAAATCTAATAAAGCTCAATGAAGTATCCTTGACATATATCGGCGTGACCACTATACATGTGAGGGAAAAGAAAAACTGGTATGTGTCATCCTGGGTCATCACATGTTGAGCTTGATATCTCAAGATCAACCACAACGAAGGAACCCAAACCGACAACCCTACCAGGCAACGCAAAGAAAGCAACAGTATCAACATCCTAAAGCAAGCCACATGAAACAAATATGGGTGCCAAAAGGACAAAAAGCACCAAGAAATTTCAACAATGCAGACCATGACAAGAGGAAGTTAAGGCAAAAGCAGAGTCAACGTCTGACATCTCCTTGACCTTCTTCTACAAGTAGGAGCAGCCAACATATTTGGATCGCCAAGAAGTACCTTACGAATCGACCCACACCCACACAGATATGGGTACCCAAATAGTGTATTATAGATCAACACTCAAGCCATGTAACATATATCCCTTGGAAATCTCCTCACCCATTGACACCACATCCAATATCATCTTTTGTCCCTCAGTAGACACATACCACCCACTCAGCAACTCTTAGGAAATGGATACCAAAATGTATCCAACTGTCTCCTCAAAACCCGTTGTATAACACTACTCCCATCCCGAATAACCAAATCCCTTGTAATAATTCCATCACAACTAGACTTTGTATAAACTCATCTACACATCACTTGTAATAACATCTCATCAAGCAATGTATGCACTATCTGAAGCATGTAGATGTTTAGAGACCTGCATTAGTTTTGCAAAAAATCATTCCATAAATCATCTCACAACACTCGGCTACACGGGTTACACATCGGTTATGGAAAGGGATTGCAGTCTCACTTTATTGGGATCATGATTAATTTCCATACTAATGTGCTAATCTTTTGTAGCAGATCTTCTTCACATTCGCATCATTCATCATGCAGATAGAAGGACCATTTGAAGCTAGCCCTAGTGTACCTGTGGTCAATTTTGGTGAATTACTAGCCGAGCCACATCCCATGTCTCAACCACCTAAATTTCAAGGATTCCAAGGACCAATGCTGATTGATGACCCTCCGAGGGGATACAATAAAAAATTTCATCGTAATTCCCATTGGTTCCAAGGTTTAGCAGGACCTTTGGCGGATGCAGATTTCATTTTTGATGCCATGTTGACCTTTTATAGTAGTAAGTGGGGCAAGTATCAGTTCTTCTCCAGAGAATTTGAAGTGCTTCAAAATACCAAAGACTTAAAGCACATTTGGGCTAGAGCAGGTTTTACGGAATATTTCAGTGATCCACTGCCCAAACCGGATTTTTATAGATGGCTACTACCTAGTGACCACTCTAGAAGCCTCCGAGAACAAGGACTTGTAGGGCACTTTTATTCTGTCATCTTTGGTAAATGACCCCCCTTTCAAAAGGTTCTATCTTTCAAAGGATTTGATTCGAGCAGCAATTAAGATACACGAAACTCACATGCCGATTGAGCGAGAAAGGTTGATTCCAGAGCCGATGAAGCATGGGGATGTTATCAAATGGGAAGACATTTCGGCCATCACGCCTGAGCTATCTAAGCCATTACATATATGTATGCAACACTTTGCATTCCTAGCTCAGGATCGTTTCACTATGCCTCACAAGTGCATTTGGTTTGGATTGTATTTAGCATGTATAGGTCCCCAAACATTAGATCTAGCAAGTTGGATCATTGATCAGTTGTATTTAGCGCAGCACATATGGGAAAGGAAAAAAATCATCCATGGATGTTGTGCTCTCACGAGAATTGTTTATATGTGTTTGGCATACGACTTGCCTATAGAGCGTGCAATGAAAAGTGAAGAATTGAAAGCGTTCAAATGAACTGCCAAGAAAGTGAGAAAATATAGCAAGGGACAAGCAGGCAAGTGCATGCGAGGATCTATCCCATGCCTTCAAGTTCCCAAGTCCCCGTCGCCTCTACCATCTCCAAAATAGTCACCTACGGAACCCCCTATGCCTATACAACCCATTCACATATGACTGTCATGACCTGCCATCACAGAAGGCACTACCAGTGCAGTTACTTCTCTGGCAACCTCAGTTCAAGAACACACCACTACAACAGCAGAAATTCCCACCACCATTGGTGCGGAACCGTTTACTTTTCCTATACCCAACTTGGAAGCAGAACAAATGGATACAACTTTTGATTTTGAAATGCCGGATGCTTTTTCAAATGAATTTCAGTTTTCAGAAGGACAATTTTTCTCTCAGGAATATGAACGCACAAGTTACCCTACCACTCCCCTTGATCAACCTCAAGAGAAAGTAGTCTCCAGTTCCGAAGAAGAAAGGACAGAAACAGATGATGAAGATACGATGAAGCCAGTCAGGGAAGCCATGAATCTCAAGAGAATGCGTAGAATGATGAACAAGAACATCACACTGACACCCAGGGTGATATTAGTACTTATGAAGATGAGACATTTGAAGCAGCTGCCTATACATTGGCCATCAAGAATTTATACCGAACCATTCAAGCCATTTGGGCGTGCAAAAAACTCTTAGTGGAAGAAAGCCAAGCACTTGTAGAACAAGAACTCACTATAGGAGGCTTCAAAAAAGCCTACATTCAAGGTTTCAGAGAACTAGTGAAGTTAGTAGGAATGGATGAAGCATTACGCTATTTGCAAAGAAAACGACTACCATGGTTTGACCCGCACCGAATTCGCTTACTATCAAAACTGAGTCAATATATTCGTGTACGCTAGAGAAGCACGACTCATTCCGGAAGGCCCTTTGACAGAAGAAATAATTGTCATCGACTCCCCGCCCCACACCTCTACTGTAAATACCACGACTGTGGTCGACGTACCCACCACCCCAACTGCTCCTCTTTCACCTCCTGTCCCTCCAGCCTCTCCTATACACCCTGCCTGTCCCAGACCATCCACATCCTTCCATAGTGCAATAGAAGAAGCCTTTGTAGCCTCCATTCCTCTCACCCTTTCTGCACCTACACAACCTAGCCTCCCTCCTAAGACTTCAACCTTTCTATCAAGTCCATTTCTCCATCCATCCTTTCCTTCCTTCCCCACCCCTCCAAGACCCCTATTCCCATTTCCACCTCCATTAACCTTCTCCTCTGTCTCACCTCCCTGACCCACTGTATTTCCTCTTTCCCCTCTCCACGAAGCAGTCCAAGAGACACCATCTGTAAATTATTCGGCAACCTTTGTAAATCCTGTTTTCACACCCACTCACGCACCCACTTTCACTCCACTATTCATAGTCACAGCACTCGACACAACATCCAGTGACATGGACATATCACCACCCACTGCACCACCACTCACCTCATCCATTTCACCACCACATTTAGGCACATCACATTTTTCCACTCTCACCACAACATCCACTTTCCCATCCCTATTTCCCCTTCCCCTTGCATCAACACCCACACCCACCGCATCTTCACTCACTCCACCATTATTTCTATCACCCACAATCGACACTGCATTTCGTCAAATGTTTGGATGTATGACACAAGTGAGAGATGAATTCACATCTCTAGGCACCAATTACCAGATGTTGCAGCAGACCATGAATGACTTACAGTCGCAACTCAATTCTTTATCAATAGAGAATGCCTCCCTTAACACACGCTACCAAGAGCTACGCCAGGCCTACCACATACTTGAACTCGAAAGTGAAAAAACGAAAAAAGAGGCCATTATAGATATTGACAATTTGTTAAGGGCTCAAACCATTTGCAATGCGACCCTCACTGGAAACATGGGACTACTCAGATGCCATCTCGCAGTAGCAAAAGAAGAGAACCAATGCTTGCAGGAACAAAATAGAGAGAACCTTGAAGCTACTTTAGATCAACTAGACATACCCTTGAGTCCTAGTCATTTCAAAGTTGTCCCCTCCGAATCCATGCACATGCTATCGGAAGATCATGTCAAACTACTAAAGGAGTATGATAGTATGAATGAGGAATACGAGAAGCTCAAAGAGGAACACAAAATATTACAGTTACAAGCACCTGTACAACAAGCACCACCAACTCCTGTGGCCACATCTCCTGAGATCATCGAGGAAATCAACGTTTTACGGGCCTACGTATTGACTCTTCAAACATAGATAGCAACATATGAAGCACCCCCTAGGCCAAATTCCCACCGGAACTACCAGCGGAGGAAGAAATAGTGACTATCCTAGTGGAGAACACTTTTGAAGAAGCTTATGAACCCCAACCCATCCCAGGCGGATGCGTCATGGCGTAAGGCCAGATGTTGAAGAGCAAAGAGAGCACAGGGTAGAGAAAAAGAAGGGCCCCAAAATTTTTCCGGTTTGGACACCTTATTTTTGTATCATAATCATTCTATAATATATTTTCCATTGTAAATGCACTAGAGGAGTCCTCTAGGTGCATCCCCACAGAAGATTAGTAGCTTATCCATGTAAATTAGTAGGAAATTAGCCTTTTACTGAATAAAGTGCCGGTCTCTTGTGTGAAAGGACCATTTTTAGGGCACATGTATATAAGTCAATTTGTGACTCTTTGTAAAGACTTTTTGCCATTGTGAGAATCAAGAGCACAGAATTTCGAATTTGTGTCTTCTTCTCTCTGTATCATCTTCTTTGTGAGCTTGTATGCATGTGTGTTGCTTGAAAAGAGTGTTAGGAAGTGTTGTCTATCCATGAAAGTGTTTGTTTGCTGTGGTTAAGGTGTGTGTGAAGTGTAGGAAGTGCTGAAGTGTAGGAAGGTCATTCCCGCGACGCAGTATTTTTCTCATAACTTGAAGTAGAAGTGTCAAAATTGAGTGAGAATACCACTATTGGATGCGTCTTCTTGAGAGCTTTGAAATGCATATGCTATTTGCTATATTTGGAGTTCGGAGTTGAGAGAAAAGCTCAATTTACTATTGGCTACTGCACCAAGTATCGTGACACCATAACTGACAGTTGAAGCTTGTTTGGAATAGTCTTTGCCTTGTTTGCACTCTTTGAGTAGCTCATGTGCATTGATCGTCATTTGAATGCATGTCTTCATACACTCGGCTAGGTTTTGATACTCATCGAATTGATAATTAAAATGTGAATCCCCACTATATGCACTTGAGGGGGATTGAGGTATAGTCTCTTTCTCCGCAAGTCCCTAGGTTGGAACTTAGGTACACACGTTTTTTGGCACCGTTGCCGGGGAGTGTCGAATCAAACCGAGGCATTCGTGTGATGGTAAGTAGCTTTTTGCATTGAAGTGAGTGGAGGAGTGGTGATTTTCTCTTCTTTGGTAAGTCATATTCATCTGCACTTACTACTTCTCACTCTTGAAGTGTGTGTAGTGAGTTATTAGTCTAGGGAAGTAAGTGGAGTGAGTAGAGTAGGAGGAAGAAGAGAGTAGTTAGGAAGCTATGTTGATATATTTAGGTAGTGATGTGTGTGAACACTCTAGGACCGCCGGGGCACTTTTTTTCCCTCTTTAGGAGGTTTTTTTCCCCGGCTTGTATATACGCCTATTGCCCTAATGGGCTACTTATCCTTGTACATTCTCTAGTAATACATTCAGTCTTGTGTGTTGTGCTCCAAGCTTCTTCTTCTTCCTTGTGCTGTTTGCGTGCTTCCGTAGACGTCTATCTCCAACAATTGGTATCAGAGCAGGTCGTCACTTCTTCTAGGGCGTCGTCGACACTCCTCCGTTTGCAGTCTCAGATTCACACGAAATTTGGTGAGCATGCTCAGGGTGTTTCCCTGATCAAAACAGCTTCGCTATGTGGTGCCGAAATCGCGATCTGAGCTCGTTTCGGCCTCCGAACGCACTATCGCAGCGCTTGTGCAGGCTATTTCGTCCTTTTGTGCCAAAGGTATATACCAGTTTCTGTTCGCGAGTTTAAGCGTCTCGAAGTCTGCTACAGGTCTTGCAGAACTCGTCCGGGCAGTTCTGTTCAACTTTTTGAGATACAGTCAATTTTCTGCATCAAGGTATTTTAGTCACCGGCCATGGTTGAAAGCAGTGATGTATTCCGTATGTTGGCTGTTGAGGATAAGTTGGATGGTACCAACTACCCATTATGGGCTTATATGATGCGACATGTACTGGTTGCAAAAGGATTGTGGAACATTGTGCAGGGTGTTGAAAGTCGTCCTGTTACACCTGTAATGACAGGTACTGCAAATACAGGTGTTGGAGCTGATGAAGATGGTGTCGAAGATGATATTCCGCAGATTCCTGTTCGTGCTGCTGTTTCTGTTGCACCTACTGCAGAGCAGATTCGTTGGGATGGCAGAGATGCCCAAGCACATGCATTGATAGCCTTGTCTATCAAACGTGCCATTATTCCTCACATTCGCTCTTGCAAAACAGCAAAGGATGCTTGGTATACACTTACCACTTTGTACCAGGCTAGGAATGAGGCTCGTGTTGCTTACCTCTGAAAACAGTTGGAGAGTGAGCACATGAATGAAGGTGATTCTATGGATAGTTTTCTTACAAAGATCAAAGACCTGAAGGAACAATTGATTTTTGCTGATGAGGTTATACCAGATAGCTCACTTGTGCAGACCGTTCTGAATGGTCTTCCTGATTCATATCAGAGTTTTGCCTCTACTCTTCGGTTGATGATGAAAGGCAATCCGAATGCCTTGTCATTTGAGGAATTAGTCTCTGTTCTGTTGCAGGAAGATCAGTCCAGGCAGAACAGGTCCATTATGCGTGTTGTAGATCAAGCTTTCCTGGCTAGTCAGAAGGGCAAAGGAAAATGGAGCTCTTCTACTAGTAAGCAGAAATCTGCAAATGCTGCACAATCGAAGAACCAGGATAAAGATGAGAAGAAATCAGAAAAGCAGAAATTGATCTACAAGTACTGTAAAGGAAATGATCATATTATAAAGAACTGTCCAAAACTGGCTGCTAAAGAGGCAAAGAAGAAAGAGGCTGGAATGGTTGTTGCAGAGGCCTCTACACCAAAAACAGAGTCTGCAAATCTTGTGCAGGAAGAAGAATGGGCGTTTACTACTGTCTGCAGTTTTGACCCATCTTCTCATGATCAGTGCATGTCTGCAGTAGACTCAGATGTTTGGTACTTTGACAATGGGGCGACCAAACATATTACCTCGCAGCGCAGTTTCTTCTCTTCACTCGAGCCTGCCCCTACAGGGAATACTGTCACATGCGCCAATAACTCCTCTTATCCTATTATGGGAGTTGGTAAGATCATTCTGACTACTGTTGATGGTAGTTCTTTCACTTTGTCAGATGCTTTATTTGTGCCAGGGATCAAAAAGAACCTGTTATCAGTTTCTGCATTAGCCAAGATTGGCTTGGTTGTGAAATTCGTTGATGACAGGTGTACATTCCATGATCTCTCAAATGGCGATGTGATTATTGCTTCTGGCATTTTATGTCGTGGGCTGTATAAGCTCATAGACTATGAAAGATCTGTGAATGATTCGGCATGTGCAGTTCATGATTCTCAGGCTATGTCAGATGCAAAGCTTTGGCATGCACGATTTGGTCATCTGAATTTTGCTAGTTTGTTACGCCTGCAGAAATCTGAAATGGTGTCCTCTTTGCCCAAACTTGAGGCACCTGGAAAACATGTTTGTGAAGGCTGTATTTTGGGCAAAATGCATCGTTCTTCCTTTCCAAAAGATGGTTCAGTTCGGGCTACGCAGAAATTGCAGCTTGTACATAGTGATGTCTGTGGTCCTATGCAGACACCCTCTTTTGGAAATTACCTTTACTTCGTGACTTTCATTGATGATTTTTCCAGGGATGCATGGGTATATCCACTCAAAGCTAAGTCCGAAGTGTTCATGTGCTTCAAACAGTTTTTGGTTTTGGCTGAAAATCTGTCAGCATGTAAAATGGGCACCCTCCGTTCTGATCGAGGGGGGGAATATATGTCTTCAGATTTTAATGCATTTCTGGCTGAACGTGGGATAAAACACCAGTGTACAGTGCCGTATACACCTTTGCTGAACGAAAGAACAGGTCACTCATGGAGATGGCGAGGTGGATGGTCAAAAGTCAGGCTTTACCACATAGTTTCTGGCTTGAGGCTGTCATGTGTGCAGCATATGTACTGAACAGGTGTCCCACTAAAGCGTTGCAGTCTATCACTCCATATGAGGCTTGGCATGACCGCAAGCCATCTGTTGCTCATCTGCGTGTTTTTGGTTGTTTGGCATATGCATTAGTGCCTGAACAACATCGCAGAAAATTGGATGATAAAGGTAGTAAAATGTATTTTTGTTGGGTACAGTTCTGAAAGTAAAGGCTATCGTCTGTATCATCCACAGACTAAACGCATTCTGGTTAGCCGTGATGTTGTCTTTGTGGAAGATGCTATTCAACCATTGCTTTCATGTACTAAGGAGACATCTGTTAGCTCCAAAGACATGTATGATACTTTGATGCCTCTTTTTACAGGTGGACAGGCTAGTGCTGGTCCTAATGAGGCAACTTCTCAACCTTTGCAGGTTTCATATGATGATGCAGATCATTCCATTTCTGATGCAGATTTACATGATGCACTTGTTGATGAGAGAGCTGATATTGAGCAAGCAAAAACTATGCCAAAATGGCTGGTGCAGACTTTGCGTGACAGCAAATTAGATGCACCTTTGTCATATCGTACTCGTTCAGGCTCTCATAGTGCCTCCTTTGCATCAGATTGCTATGCTATGGCTGCATCTAGTCTCTGTGATGAGAATGAGCCTGTTTCTTTTGATGAAGCACAAAATTCAGAAAATTGGATGGCTGCTATGCAATCTGAATATGATGCTATAATGAAGAATGGTACATGGTCTTTATGTGACTTGCCTCCTGGCAAGAAGGCCATTGGCACTAAGTGGGTATACAAGCTGAAGCGTAAACCTGATGGTACAGTTGACAGGTATAAGGCTAGGCTTGTTGCAAAGGGTTATGCACAGGAAAGAGGCATTGATTTTGATGAGACCTTTGCACCTACATGCCGTATGACTACTGTTCGCAGCATTTGTGCACTTGCAGCCCATCATGGTTGGAATGTACATCAGTTGGACATTAAAACAACATTTCTGAATGGTGACTTGCATGAAGAAGTGTATGTTTTTCAGCCCCGTGGCTTTGTGCAAAAAGGGCATGAAAACTAGGTTTGCAGGTTAAAGAAGGCATTATATGGTTTAAAGCAAGCACCACGTGCTTGGTATGAGAAGATACATGCCTATCTGATTGCACATGGTTTTGAGAATAGTCCAACTGAAAGCACCTTATATGTTAAGCGTGCTAATGATGTGCTTCTGATCATTGTTGTCTATGTTGATGACATGCTGCTCACTGGTCCTATTGAGACACATATTGTTGATTTTAAGGCCGATTTGCATGCCTCATTTGAGATGTCTGATTTGGGGCATTTACATCACTATTTGGGCATTCAGTTTATGCATGTTGATGGTGGAATGGCTTTGTGTCAAACGAAATATATTGACACATTATTGCAGCGTTTTGGCCTTGAAGACTGTAAGCCTATTGCCACTCCTATGGAGACGGGTTTATGATTGAGTCTTCATGATGCTGGAGATGCATTTGATGCTGTTCTCTATCAGCAGGCTGTTGGATGCTTGATTTACTTATGCATTACTCGGCCAGATATTCAGTTTGCTGTCTCACAGATGAGCAGGTTTATGCATTGCCCAGGAGTCACACATTGGAAAGCGATTAAGCGCATCTTTCGCTACTTGAGTGGTACTCGGCTACTTGGGTTGTTTTATCCCAAGGGGGGATCACTACCGCCAGATTTGCATGCTTTTTTTGACTCAGATTGGGCTGGTTGCTATGACACTCGTGTGTCCACCAGTGGTTTTTGCTTCATGCTTGGTAGCTCATGTATATCTTGGTTGAGCAAGAAGCAGCCTACTGTGGCCACTTCCAGTTGTGAGGCTGAGTATAGGGCAGCTTTCACAGCGACTGTTGAGTGTGTGTGGCTCAGACGCCTTATGGCTAATTTGGGTGTTGGCCAGTCTTCTGCCACCACCATCTTCACTGACAGTCAGAGCGCATTGGCAGTTGCGAGGAACCCTGTGTTCCATGCTCGCACTAAGCACATTGAGGTGCATTATCACTATGTCAGGGAGAGGTTCTCTGCTGGGGAGATCAGCTTGGCATATGTGCCCACGCAGGAGAACATTGCAGACCTTTTCACGAAGGCTCTGCCAAAGGGAGAAGTTTGAAGCTTTCCGCAAAGCTTTGGGCTTACTTCCTTTTGTGGAGTGATTTCCACATAGCTTGGCACTTCCTTATACATGAGTGCCAGCTCCTTGTTCACCGCATCACTCCTAGGGGGGATTTGTTGATATATTTAAGTAGTGATGTGTGTGAACACTCTAGGACTGCCGGGGCACTTTTTTCCCTCTTTAGGAGGTTTTTTTCCCCCGGCTTGTATATACGCCTATTGCCCTAATGGGCTACTTATCCTTGTACATTCTCTAGTAATACATTCAGTCTTGTGTGTTGTGCTCCAAGCTTCTTCTTCTTCCTTGTGCTGTTCGCGTGCTTCCGCAGACGTCTATCTCCAACAAGCTAGAGTAGTTTCAATCTTAGACTTGTTGAGTCCTTGTAGTTAGGAGAACTTCTCAAAAAGTATAAAAGCCAAAAAAGTCGGCTTTCCCAAGTTACTTGTTTTTTGAGCAAGTATCGTGAGAAGTCTTCAGCCGAGTATCGTATTCAGTAAGAAAGGAGATTGGGAGCAGCACAGAGCAAGGGAGAGTGATAAAAGAGTTGGGAAAAGCTTCCAAGGTGAGCACACTACTGTTTCTTTGTGCTTAGTTACCTTTTAAATCAAGTTTCCAAAAAAAACGATCTACGGTAAGTATCGTGAAAGTCATCTAGGGGGAAGAAAAGTTTATTTCTGAGATACAGTTGGTGAGGAGAGGGTAGAAGAGCTTGAGGAACACACATATTCATCTTAAATTCAAAACACACTTGCAAAAATCTGAAAAAGTGTCAAGTATCGTGTTCTCCCGCGGTCGAGTATCGCGATACCTAACAAGTATCGTGATCTCCTGTGGTTGAGTATCGCGATACTTCACAAGTATCGAGTATCATGTGATCCCTGATCGCGATACCCAAGTATCGAGTATCGTGTGATCCCTGATCGCGATACTTCAATAGTATCGAGTATCGTGTGATCCCTGATCGCGATACTTCACAAGTATCGAGTATCGTGTGATCCTTGATCGCAATACTTCACAAGTATCGAGTATCGAGTTCTTCAACTATCGTGTATCGTGTTCATCCAAGTATCGAGTATCGTATGATCCCTGATCGCAATACTTCACAAGTATCGAGTATCGTGTTTGCTCGATTGCGATACCTCGTAAGTATCGTGTATCGAGTTCTTCAACTATCGTGTATCGTGTTCATCCAAGTATCAAGCATCATCTTATCCAAGTATCGAGTATCGTCTTGTTGTAAGGTCGAGTATCGTGAACTTTTTGGGTCAAGTATCGTGACCTGAGGTTTCATAGTCAGTCCTTTCCCAATCAAAATTTCTAGAAGTCTGATCCTTAGTGAAGAGCTCTAGAAGCTAGAGGGTGGCCAAGGTTAATCAGAACTCTAAAGTGAATGAACCTTAGGTCTGGGAGAACCCTAGGAAGCCGAAGAAGTGTGATCTCTTCTGTAGGAAGTGTAGCCGAACCAAGTAGCCATTCACATTATTCTGAAACCTCTAGTGAGTCAGAAGAAGAAATTCCTATGGCTTCAGAGGATATGCAAAACACTGTACCAATGATTGGCATGATGTCAATTATTGAGGGAGAATATCAGACATCTTTAGAATATGTGACCACCAATCAACATGAGATACCAATATACCTAGATGGACTAAACCGATCAGTGGCCAGACTAAAGAAAGCTTCAGATGCTTACATAGTGCCTAGGCCAACAATTAAGTATTCAGGAGGAATTTATATGGACAAGAGAGATATCCAGTATGTAGTTACAGAACATCCTGAAAACATCAATGAACTTGGGGAAGAGAACACTGCTCCAAACCTTAATGAAGACGGAAATGAAGAGCAAGTGACCACACCTAGAGGAGATCTACTGTTGTTAGGGTTTGGAGAGGAGACTTGGTTCCCCAAGATGACTCCTTAATGGATGTGTATTTGATCAATGGAATGGAGCATCTCCTTAGGGCCCACTCTTCAATATGGGAAGCATCCCCTAATCCAATTACGGTTTATGAGTTACAAGATCCTGACTTCCCCATCATCACATATTTGGACAAGAATCAGAGAAGGTATTGGCCCCTAACAGATTCAGAGAGAGCCGGGTTGAAATATCAGAACATTCCAGTGTTTCCCCCGAGGGATCAAGCCACTACTTCACAAAACCCACATGGAACCTCTCAGAATAATTCATTTCAACAGTCAGGACAAACACAACAAACTCAAATCCCGGTTAGACCACATGTGCAGTTTGCTATGCCTGCAAATAATCCTAATTATCGGCCTCAGCCACCTGTGGATCCAAGAAATGGAATTCCTGCCCCAGTTAGACCACCTGTAGCAAGACCAGGTATACCCATTGGAAGACCAGTTTTCCCTGTGATGCCTAGACCGCCTGAAGGAGGAAGAAGATTAAGGCCAATTCAAGTGGCCAAATGCATGAGAAATCACTATGATGGCTCTAGTGAACCTTACAATCATATAGCGGAATCCAAGCAAGTAATCAGAGCCGAACAAGTAGAAGATTTTTTGATCCAATATGAGTCTTTTGGTCTAACTTTGACATACACAGCTTTAGCTTGGTTCCAGCCATTAGATCCAAATAATTTTCAAAACATGGAACAAGTCTATCAAGAAATGATTGAGGAATTCACTAAGTCTAGAATTAAAAACATCTCGTCATCGTTGATTCATAGCTTTAAGCAAGCTCCTACAAAATCAGTGAGATTGGCAGCAAGAAGATTCAAGCAATATGTGGATAGGTGCCCAGTGGAAGAGAGACCCACCCAAAACAAAATGGTGTCATTATTTTTGGAAGGATTATTGAATGGATCATTAAGATCTCTGGTGCACGTGAAGAGAGTTCAAACTTTGCAAGAATGTATGAAGGAATGTATCGATCTAGAAGACAATCTAGTAGAGGATCTGAAAATACCTCAAGGTAGTATCAAAAGTGAAGATTTAGCCAGCAGCACATCAAACCCTAAGAACAATGTAGAGGAAATAGCTGACTTAGTTGCAAGGAAGTTGAACGTCCAAGGACAGAGGAACTACCCCGACAACCCAATGAGAGTGCCCATGCTTAGAAGATGTATGCATTGTGGAGGAGATCATGCATCTCATTTGTGCACTAGGGGAATAGTCCCACCACCTGCCTATGCTTACAATATACCACCCGTTCGAGGACCTTTACAATATTGCAGCATAGAACAAAAATACACAAATCACAGCTCAGAAAATTGTCCTTACAATAGGCAAGCAAGACCAACACAACCGCTCATGAGATCTTACGGATACCCTCAGAGAGATCAAGGAGGTGAAGCCTTTAGATATCCCACATATCAGCAGCAGGCACCTGTACCACGACCATATGCTTATCAAAGTCACAATCAACCACAACCGATGTTAGGACAACAACCACCCCATCCTCAGAATGTTGTCCCAGTGAAAATAGCTCAACTTGAAGAAAACTTAGAGAGAGTGATAGTCCCAGCCACACCATTGCCTAGCAATGAACCATATGACTCATCTTATGACCATAGTCAAGGAAACTATCCCAGTTATGAGAGCTCTATGATAGAATATGGACAAATGTACGAACCATATGCCTATGACATGGAAGTGCCGGATAGTCCCTACGGATATGAGCAGAACTATGTGTCATTGATGTACAGAGCCCCCAGGGCATCCATACCCCCCCCCCCCTCGACCTATGAACAGACCGCTTGTACCTAGAGGACCATGTTATAGATGCGGAGGTGATCATTATATCAGAGAATATACACTACCAAACCCACCACCACCATAGCGAGTCTGGGAAGGATACTATAGTGATTGTGGTAAAGAACACCTTTTCAGAGATTGCCCCAAGAACCCCAACAAAGTTAACTCTAATGTGCAGATTAATGTGATAGAAGTGATATAATCATCAGTAAGCGATAAGGAGTACACTGTACCATTGAAAGCAATAACTAGAGCTAAAGCTAGAGAGACCCCGAAAAAAACTAAAGAACATAATCAAAGCTACAGAGAGGTGAACACACCTACACCTCAAATAGTTGAAGACTCGGAAGAGCCTGAGAAAAGTGTTGTAAGCAAACGAACACAAAGATGGAAGAACCGTAGAGATAGGATAAAGGAAAAGAAATTTATACAAAAAAAGGAAATTGAGAAGAGCGAACAGAATCTAAAAGAGAAACAAGAAGAGGAAGAAGAAAATCAGAAAGGAAAGTCAAAGAAAGAAGAGGTAGGATCAGTTTTAGCAGATCCCATGCCCGAAGAATTAGCCATGTGGATTCAAGCGTACAAAGCATGAATAAGAGCAGGACTTACCATCGAACAACATGAAAGAGAATATCCTAGAGGTGACCTAGAGAAAGAAAGGTTGGAGATATGCAAAAAACTTAATTGAAGTGGCTCAACAGACCTTAGAAAAACCTGTCCTTTGACTACCTAGTTCACGAATTCCAAAAAAAGAATTCCAAGAGTGTGTCATCCCTAAGGACCCCGAGAAAACCGAAGCAGGTGAGACACATACTGGGAAGTATTGTGAGGATAAAAGGGAAGGCTCCATTGTTCCGGAAGTAGAAGGGGAATGGCCTAAAGAGTTGTGGGCAAGAGTCCAAGAAGACAGATGGAAGAAAGGGGAAGGAATAGAACCATCCTTTGAGGAGCTAGAAGCAGAAGGTGAAATTGAAGACTCCATACCTGAACTGAATTCAGAAGAAATAATACCAATTGATCCAAGTAACAAAGAAAATGAAAGTGTAAAGGCTTTGCCAAATTACATAGGAGAGTACGAACATAATTCGGAACTATATTGCATTCCCTCAATAAGGAAAAAAGAACCAAACCCATCAGTCCAAACATCTGATATCATACAAAATCTTAAAAAAGTAAAAATCCCTTGCACTCTGACGTTGGAAGAACTGTTGAAGGTCAAACCACAATTGAAGGAGAAACTGACGAGCCAATTGGAGATCAAGGCGGAAGAAAAGGAGGTGTCTGATGAAGTAAACACAATAAACATCCCAGTCGACAAGGTTGGAGATTTCAGTGAGGGAGATGAAGGAAATACTTGCCTTCCAATTACCTATAGGGGTTACACCACCAAAGCCATCTTAGATTGTGGAGCTGGAGTAGGAATAACAACTAAAGAAATCTGGGAGAAATGGGGAAAACCAGCTTTAAGACCCACACGCATGAAGATACAAATGGCAGACGGTCACACTGAACGACCCTTGGGATTATTGGAACCAGTAGTTTTTACCACTTGTGGAGTTGAGTTCGAGCACACCTTAGCGATTCGTCAATTTGAAAGGCCTAGCAATTATGAAATGATACTTGGAAGACCTTTCATGAGACAACTAAAGGTAGTGCAAGATTGGGGAAGAGACGCTGTATACCTACAGCATGAAGGAACCACCACAAGAATAAATCTCCACACATATACATATCAAGAAATTCCTCCCTTACAATGGAATTAGATTCACAAGGAGGAAGATAATCAGTCGATTCATAGTATAGGTTCAAGTGATCAATCATGGATGAACGAAGACACTCATCTATGGATATGTCAAACTGCGAAAAAGGAAGAGGATAGGAGGAAAGGATGGCAACAAAGGCAAGGAGTTGCTAGATCAGTACAAGATCCAGCCTATATGCCTCAAATATTCTTAGATGAAGAATTTGAACCTCATGGTTGGATGGAGATTTTAGCTACTCTCGATGTGTCGGTAAATGAAGAAGTGATAACCATGAATGAATGCATTGATGAGGAAGGATATGACGTTAGTCTATACGTGGTAGTTCTTCAAGAGGCTGAAGAAGGGGAAGTGATAGAAAAGGAATGGAAGGAGGACTATGAGAGCATTGAAATGGAGCAAGAGCAAATGGAAATAGAAAGTGGAAATCAAGAAGTAAGTATCATAGCTAATGAAATAAATCGAGAACTAACACAGGAAGAGGAGCTTGGATTAGATAAAGCAAAAAATGACGAAGGAAACAAGCCTCAAGGCCAATTTGAAGTGCCCGCCCACTTCAAAAAATATGAAGTAGAAGAGAGAAGAATTGCTATTCAAATGCCAAAATGAGAAGCACAGCCAGGAATAGCATATGACAATAAAGAACATACCAAAAAAATAGTAGTAACCTTAGAGGAAGGAGAAGAACGATGTACTTTTATAGAACAGGATGTCTCAATGGAGGAAGAACAAGAGTTAATACGACTCATAAGGGAATACAGGGATGTCTTTGCCTGGACATATAAGGATTTGAAAGGAGTAGATCCATCTATATGTGCACATAGAATCCCTATGACATCTGAAGCTAAACCTTCCAAACAAAGACTGTTGCTCTAGCACAATGGTGAGAACCACGTTAAGAAGCTCCACCTCCTTAATGTCAATCCGCGGAAGAGATAGGAGTGATATGAAGATCGTGAATGTGAGATGAAGTGAGAGTGAAGGTGAGAAGCATAAAAATGCACACACACATACACACACACTACGAAGAGACAAGCAAGATACAATGGAAGGTGAGAAATCAACTCTATTGCTCAAAAACACTATTACAAGCTCAAAAGAACTCTAACCTCAAACAAGCTAACCTCAAAAATGAGCTCTCTAGCTCTTTTTATAGTTTCTAGACTAGTTTTGACCGGTTTCACATCTAGTGACCGGCATAGTTAAAAATTAGGTCCTAGATGCTATTTGGAAGGGTAAACGGTGTCTAAAAATAACGAAAATTGATACGCTTGTTCTACCTAAGCTCCTCAAGCTCGAGGACTCCTCGGCTTGCACAAAATGGAGCTAGAAATTAAGAAAAGGGTTTTTCTATGTTACATATGTTACAATAGTGATAAAAATCACTGTTGGAGGTTTTTGAAAAGTATTTCTAAAACATGATTCTTTGAAAAAGGATTCCACTGGCTCACTGCTCCGTCGTTACATGCTTCTGCGTCTTCTATGCCTCTGGCTGCTTCCAACACCCCCCTCCCTCTCGTTTCTGTCATTACAATAGTGATAAAAATCACTGTTGGAGGTTTTTGAAAAGTATTTCTAAAACATGATTCTTTGAAAAAGCATTCCACTGGCTCACTGCTCAGTCGTTATATGCTTCCGCGTCTTCTATGCCTCTGGCTGCTTCCAACACCCCCCTCCCTCTCGCTTCTATCGTCCCTGACAGAACCTTGTTGTAAGGTCTGCCGGATATAGTTCTGTAGGAGGTCTTGAGCGAGGGTGTGCTCGGAGATACGAATGCCTCGGGCCAGATCGGCCTCGAGTTTCTCCTAGTCTATTGGCTGCGGTTCTTCTGGTGGCGGGAGCTGATAGTGTGTGGAATAGACCATTCATTCACAGGCAAATAAGTGTAATAAATGTGTAGGCCTACTTATGAATACCTCGGAATGGTATTCCCAGAAGCCGGTTGTGAACATCTCTTCGAACGTCTGCTTGTAGCACGCCGGTAGGTACTTTATTCTGCAATGCCAGGCATAACACACCCGTAGCGATGGCGTTGTACTCATATCATATACCAGGTCGAAATTGCCATGCTCAAAGCCCGGGGTGTTTACATGAGGTGCCTTGACACGTCGGAAGACTTTAAAAATCATTTGCATCATGTCAAAGATTTTGACAGTCATGTGCGTTGCTATATCATCCATATGCTTTAATCTAGGGAGCCAGTGGCGAATTGTAGCCATCATGTAGCCTACAGTTGGTAACTCGATGGGTGGCTTAAAATAGGGGTAATTCAACCAGTCCTGGCACTGCTTATTGTTTTGTACCTTAATAGCAAAGGCAGTCCAGGAGCGGCGTCGTGGTACTGGTCCCCAACAGGGGTTGTACTTTAAATGCAAAGGTGCCTTTACCCATGTACTCATCATTTCTGGATACTTCTGTAGTAAATCTTTTCGCCACTCTGGTTGATAGATCTCTCCTTGTTGCGCATTGAGTGGTAGATCGTCCTCCTCGAATTGAGTTGCATGCGATGGTTTCTTACCTGTCTCTTTCTCAATGGCTAACTGGTATTCAGCCATTAACATAAAATACGGTTTATACTGTAGCTCATGCCCAGATATGTATCGTCGCGGGGCCAAATGAGCAAAGAATGGAGACTGTAAAATTCTTTCTTCTATCATCGCCATGGCATGTAATTATGCCTCTACTCTAGCTGAGTGCGTTGTTCCAAGTTCCTCAATTGTCTTCATCCACTCGGGGGTCGGGAGTTAGTAAGTCATCTGGCCTTCGGCCGTGACGCGTCCGCCTGGGATGGGTTGTGGCTCATACCCCTCTTCAAACGTTTCCTCCACCGGGATGGTGACAGTTTCTTCCTCAGCTGGTAGCTCAGGTGGGGAATCTGGCCTTGGTGGTGCTTCATATACTGCAATCCTTGATTCAAGGTTTGATACCTGGGCCCGTAATGCGTCGAGTTCCTCTAAGATGTCAGGAGAGGGGTCCACAGGTGCGGGTATGTCTGGTTGTGCCGGTGCTCGTAACTGGAGTAATTTATGATCTTCTTTGAGTTTCTGTAACTCCTCATTCATGCGATCGTATTCATCTAGCAGTCTTACATGATCTTCTAGCAGCATCCTCATCGAGTCTGAGGGAATGGCTTTGAATCGACTAGGACTCAAAGGTT
The DNA here is from genome assembly GCA_020310875.1 of Ceratopteris richardii. NCBI lineage: Eukaryota > Viridiplantae > Streptophyta > Polypodiopsida > Polypodiales > Pteridaceae > Ceratopteris > Ceratopteris richardii. The sequence goes on along the minus strand of CM035406.1, from coordinate 240,502,627 downwards.
GGTCTGGGTGGTCAAGAGCTGCTTCTAAGTTTTCTCGGTTCTGATCCTGTAAGCGCTGGTTTTCTTCCTTTGCTGTTGCTAGATGTCTTTTGAGTAAGCCCATGTTTCGTGTTAGCGTTGCATTGCGGACTGTCTGGGCTCTTAATAAGTTATCCAGGTCAGCAGTGGCTTCCTTGGTCTTTTCTTCGCTTTCTAGTTCTAGTTTATGATAGGCCTCTCGTAACTCTTGGTAGCGGCTGTTCAGTGAGGCATTCTCAATAGACAATAAATTAAGCTGCAACTGTAAGTCATTGGTTGTCCTCTGCAGCTGTTGGTAATTATCTCCAAGAGATGTGAACTCATCTTTTACTTGCGTCATACACATGAACATCTGTTGAAATGCATTATCTACAGTGGGTGATAGTATTAATGGGGTGCTAAATGAAGATGCAGTGGGTGTAGATGCAACGAGAATGGGGAATGGGGGTGGGAAGGTGGATGCTGTGGTGATTGTGGAAAATTGTGCGGTGCCTAAATATGTTTGTGCCGTTAGTGAAGTGAGTGATGGTGCAGTGGGTGGTGAGATGTCCATGTCATTGGACGTGTCCAGTGCGGTGACTGTGAATATGGGTGTGACTGTGGGTGCTTGTGCTGGTGTAAATACGGGATTTACAAAGGTTGAGGAGTACTCTACAGGGGGGTTGGCTGGTGCAGCTTGGTGGAAAGGGAAAATAGGGGTTACGGTGGGTCGGGGAGGTGAGACTGGGGAGAAGGTTAATGGCAGTGGGAATGGGAAAAGGGGTCTTGGAGTTGTGGGGAAGGATGGAAAAGCTGGATGGAGGAATGGGTTGAATGGAAAGGTGGATGTGTGAGGGGGTAGACTAGGTCTAATGGGTGCAGGAATTGTGGGATGAGTGGTCGTAAAAACGATTTCTGCTACGTCACCGACGAATGAAGATGTTGGTCTGGGAGAAGGAGGGTGAAGAGGGGAGGCTGGAGGGATGGGCAGTGATGGGGGAGCGGTTGGGGTGGTCGGTACTTCAGTTACTACTGAGGTATGTACAGTTGTAGCACGGGGTGGGGAATCTACAAGGATGGTTTCTGCTGCCAACGAACTTTCGGGGACGAGGCGTGCCTCCCTGGCTTGTTCTGAAGACTGTGCTCCTGTTGGTACACGAATGTATTCGCCGGGCTTTGAAAGTAGTCATACTCGGCGGGGGTCAAACTGTGGTAGTGGCTTTCTTTGCAAGTACCTGAGCGCTTCGTTGGAGCCTACAGATTTGACTAACTCGCGGAATCCTTTGATGTATGCGTCTTCGAATCCGCCTGTGACAAGTTCTTGTTCTATTATGGCTTGACTCTCTTCCTCGGTCATTTTTTTGCGTGCCCAAACTTTTTCCATAGTTCTATACAGCTTCTTAATAGCCAGTGTGTAAGCTGCTGCTTTGTAAGTTTCATCTTCATGGGTACTTGTATCACCATGTGTGTCTGTTTGTTGGCCTTGGCCATCTGTCTGTTCATGCTCTTGGGATTCCTGAGTTCCCTGGCTAGCTTCGTCATCACCTTCATCGTCATCGGTTGCTGTTCTTTCATCATCAGAGCTAGACACAATCTGTCCTTGTGGCTGATCCCGGGGTGTGGCAGGGTAGCTAGGTCTTTCATATTCTTGAGAAAACAGTTGTCCTTCTGAAAATTGGAACTCATTGGAGAATGCATCGGGCATTTCAAAATCAAAAGTTGGATCCAGTGGTGCTGTTTGTTCTGCTTCTAAATGGGGTATTGGAAAAGAGAAAGCTTCCGCACCAATAGTGGTGGGAATTTCAGCTGTTGTGGTGATAGGTTCTGTGGTTGTGGCTGCTTGGGGTGCAACCGTACTGGTGGTGCCCGCCGGCGTAACTGGTCTTGATAACCGTATACGAATTGGTGGTACCGTGGGAGTGGCTGCGGTCGGTGACTACTCTGGAGATGGTTGTGGTGAGGGTGATTCTGGGACTTGTAGGCACGGGATGGTTCCTCTCATGCGTTTTTCGGCTCTGCCTTTGGTAGACTTTCTAGCCTTCTTAGTGGTCCCTTTGAATGCTTTCAGTTCCTCACTGATCAATGCACGTTCGATCGGCAGGTCATATGCCAAGCACATATATATAATCCTTGTAAGTGCACAACATCCATTGATGAACTTCTTTCGTTCCCACCTATGTTGTGCTAAGTACAACTGATCAATTATCCAGCTTGCAAGGTCTACTGTTTGAGGTCCAGTACATGCTAAGTATAAACCAAACCAGATTCTTTTGTGGGGCATGGTAAAACGATCCTGAGCTGGGAAAGCAAAATGCTGCATGCATATCCTTAAGGGCTTGGAGAGCTCAAGGGTTATAGCTGAAATATCCTCCCACTTAGTTATGTCACCACGTTTCATCTGCTCTGGGACTAGTCGTTCTCGCTCCGTCGGAGTATGTGTTCCATGTATTTTGAGAGCTGCGCGAATTAAATCTTTAGACAAATAAAACCTTCTGAATGGAGGGTCATTTACCAAGGATGGTAACATGAATGTGCCAGGTAGATCCTTGTTGGCTGAAGCTGTCAAGGTGGTTACTAGGTAAAAGCATCTGTAAAAATCGGGTTTAGGGAGAGGGTCACTAAAGTATTCTGTAAATCCCGCTCGTGCCCAAACGTGCGTTAAATCTTGTGTATTCTGCAGTCCTTCAAATTCTCTTGAAAAGAACTGGTACTTGGCCCATGCGCGTAAATCAAATGCCAAATTGGCCTCAAATATGAAATCAGCGTCTGCTAAGGGTCCTGCTAGGCCTTGAAACCAGTGAGAGTTACGATGAATCTTCTCAGTGTATCCTCTAGGAGGATCGTCTATTGGCATGGGTCCTGGAAAACCTTGAAACTCTGGTGGTTGCATCGTCGGATAAGATTCCGCGAGTAATTCTCCAATATTGGCCATTGGTGTGCTTGGGCCAGCTTCTGATGGTCCTTCTTCGGTTTGCATGATGACTGACGAGCTAATGGAAAAGATCTGCTACAAAAGATTAACACATTAGCATGGAAATTAATTATGATCCCATTAAAGTGAGACCGCAATCCCTTTCCATAACCGATGTGTAACCCGTGTAGCCAGGTGTCGTGAAGTGATTGATGCAATGATTTTTTGCAGAGCTAATGCATGTCTCTAGACGCCTACATGGTCAGATTATGCATACATTTCTTGATGAGCTTTTATTATGCATGATGTGGGGTTATGGTGTATGAATTCATACAAGGTTTGGTTGAGGGTGAATTATTACAAGGGTGGAGTTTAAACGGGGTGGGAGAATTGTTAGATAAGGGGGTACAAGAAGACGTCTGGATACGTTTCGGTATCCATTTCCTATGAGTCTTTGAGTGGGTGGTGTGTTTCTGCTGAGGGACAAAAAGTGGTATCGGGTTCGGTGGTATTGAAGGATTGAAAGATTTCTGAGGGGTATATATTACATGGCTTGAGGGTTGAACTATAAAACATTGTTTGGGTACCCAAATCTGCATGGGTGTGGGTCGATTGATAAGATACTTCTTGGCGATCCAAATCTGTCGAGTATGTGTACTTGTAGAAGAAGATCGAGGGGACAATGAATACTGACTCTGCTTCTTTTGAAACTTTGTCCTGTTCTTGTCTGCAGTGTTCCCAATAGCCTGTGGTTGCTGTCCTTTTGGCACCCATATTTGTCTCGTGCCACTTGTTCTGTGATTTTGATACTGCTACTGTCTTTGCCTTATCTGGTGATGTCGTCGATCTGGGTTCCTCTGTTGTGGTTGACTCCTTCGTGGTTGGGTTTGAGAGGTCCATTGGACGCTCTGCTTTGGAAAAGAAGGGAGATCCAACACTTGCGTGACTTGCCCATTAGGAAGTGATTCGTTCTTTATCTTTAATCTAGGCCAGTCCGCATCAAGTTTGGAAGGATGAGCACCGCAGGGTATTGTGCTCATTTGGCCGCTGATGCAACCCACCTGACCGCTGATTGTGTCCATCTGCCCTAGCGGTTGGGTAGCTGCCCCTTCTAGTTTGCAGGAAGCCCCAAGGAAGATCTCCTGTCGTCCTTCTGATTGACAACTGTCTATAGCCAAGCCCGAGTGGGTTGGTGTAGACGTAACGTGATTGATCTGACCCAAGATCTTCCGGTCTTCCGTCGCATGCATTTCATAGGGTCTAGGGTTACAAACCTTAGTCAGAATGCCTTTAGGGAAGTCAAGCGGTATCACTCGCTTTTGCTCTAAGGATCCAATCTGTAAGGAGCCTTGTCTAAGATTTAGGTCCACTGAGTGATCGTATAGCCAATCTTGGCCAAGGATTAGGGGTTCTATCAGGTCGTCATCATGGCACACTAGTAGCTTCGCTGTCATGGTCACTTCCTTAATGAGGATAGGAAGGTCCACCTCGCCCATGCAAGGGGTTTCCATGCCTCCTACCCCGATGAGATATGCCTCAATTGGCTGCATTTCTATTCCTGAATCCTTATAGTGGGACCATCTAATCGCACTAGTCGCAGCACCTGAGTCAATTAAAGCCCTGAGCTCTTGGCAAGGGTTGCCGTGCTCTAGCCTGATTGTAATGAATGGTCTCCTGTCCACTATACTAGGATGAGTGGTTGACTTTACTTGACACATGGCCATGGGATATCTGGGTGTAGTTTCCAGATGGTTATACTGCTCTCTCCCTAGTCCTTGTCTTCTTAGCTTCATGCGCTTAATGCGTTCTATTGCTTCTGCCTGAGCTTCCGCTCGTATTCTATTTTCTTCCTCCTTACGCTTCTTTGCCAACGTGAGTCGTCTAAGCATATCCTCAGTAAGAGGTTCCTGATATAACTTGACTCTACAGCCACTAATGTAATTAGGCATTACGTCTCCTTCTAAGGTGGCTAACTGTACTGCTCCACTTGTCGAGAGTCGGTTAATGATCATAGGTCCATAACCTCGCTTTTCTAACTTCCGTGCGTGTTGTTTTAGCGTATATACTAGAACTAAATCTCCTTCTTTTAGGCCTTTATCTTTTACATGCACATCAAAATAGGCTTTCTGTCGCTTCTTCGCTGCATATATTCCTGCTGCTGCCTTTAGCCTGGTTTCTCCTAATCGTTCCAAGTCCATTATTCTTGCTGATAACTCATGGCCGGTCCACTGATGTTCTTGTGCAACCTTAAGGGTCGGTATCAAGAAGTCCAAAGGAAGCACTGCATTCTGACCAAAAACCATCTGAAAGGGAGTTGCATTGAGTACGGTCTTGTAGGCCACTAAATATGCCCAAACAGCGTGGTGTAGCTGTTTGTCCCAATCTGAACGTTTGTTGTTCACGAGTTTCATCAGTACGTTACAAAGGATCTTATTAGTGCTTTCAGCCTGACCATTGGCCTGAGGATGATATGGTGCGGATTTCTTGTGAATCACCATAAAATCCTGTAACAAATATTCAATGACTTGGTTTAGAAAGTGAGTTCCACGATCGCTCACTAACTCTATAGGCAATCCATATCTTGTAAAGACATTTTCAAATAAGAATTTTGCAGTTGTGTGTGCATCATTCTTTTTCGTGGCTTTTGCCTCTACCCATTTGGTTAGATAATCCGTGACAACAATAATATATTCAGCATGTGTACCTTTTGCAGGGGGGTTAATGGGTCCTACAAAGTCTATACCCCACTTAGAGAATGCACGTTCGCCCATCATGGGTTTCAATGGCATTTCATCTCTGCGAGTAGGAAACTGAGTTCTTTGGCACACATCACATCTCTTAACATAGGTATGAGCATCCATGTGAAGAGTGGGCCACCATAATCCTGCAAAGAGGATGGCTTTGATTATCCTATCGGGTCCAAAATGACCTCCTGCAACCCCTTGGTGTGCAGTCTCTAGTATGCTCAGATAATCGCTTTCATGAACACATTGTCTTAGATATCCATCTCGTCCTCTTTTGTATAGATTATCGCCAATAAGTGAATAGTCTTGAGCTTCCTGTTCCAAACTGCGTTGTCGAGCTAAGGTCATTCCTTGAGGGAATGTGTTCGTCCTCAAATATGTCACTAATGGTTCACTCCAGTCTGGTGTGAGAGACACTTGATATAATGTAGCATGCTCTACTGGTGGTCTTTCACAACAAACAGGGCATTCTTTACACAACTTGTAGACATCTGCTTCCATCGAAGGCCAATATACTCCTAATCTATGCAGAGTCTGTAATGTTCGATGTTTCGAATGATGTTGCTTTAATGCACCTATGTGTGCTAATTGCAACCAATTTGCATGTTCTGATTCATCTACACAACAAGCAAGAATCTTTTGATTATCCTGTTTATATATGCTTCCTGCTATGATTTGATATCTCTGAGATTTGGTAATCTCTCCTTCTTTGATCTTTATCCTAGGATTCTTGGGTCCATATGTGAGAATAGGGACTATTGGTTTAGCCCATTCTGGTGCTATCTCAAGATTAAACAAATAAGCATCTGGTAGATCATCCCTTACTCCTTGAGGAGCTTCTCCTGAGGTTAATCTCGAAAGGTGGTCAGCTCTAAGATGTGTCTTTCCTTTCCTGACTATTACTTCAAAATCGTACTCCATGAGTAATAGAAACCAACGTATTAGTCGTCCTGTGTTACATGGTTTGTTGACTAGGTACAATAGGGCTTGATGATCTGTAAAGAACTTGAATTTGTTGGCAAACAAGTAGTGCCTAAACTTCTTTACCGCGTAGATCATCCCTAATCCTTCTCATTCCGTCGTGGTGTAATTTCTTTCTACTGCGTTCAATTGTCTGCTAGCGTAAGCTATGGGGAGATCTATGTTACCTTCACTCGTGGGTTGTGCTAACACACATCCTATGGCGTAATTGGATGCATCCACATGTACATGGAATGGCTTACTCCAATCTGGGGTAGTCAATATAGGTGCTGAGCACAAGCGTCGTTTAAGTTCATTGAATGAATTTTCACATTCATCTGTCCATTCAAAATTGGTTAAAAGAGAGTACACAGGCTTGGCTATGATTGCATACATGTGTATGAATCTCCTATAATAACCACAATGACCCATAAATGCTTGTACCTCTTTGATGTTCGTCGGCCTAGGTAGATCTGCAATCACCTTCACTTTTTCCTCATCCGTAGAGATTCCATTTTTTGACACAATGTGTCCTAGAATTTTACCTTGTCTGACCATGAAAACGCATTTTTCTGGGTTCAAACAAACCTGATATTCTCGACATTTGTCAAATATTTGTCTTAACTCTAGGATATGCGTCTGCCTGATATTAGAATGATCACATATGTCATCGACATAAACTTCCAAACTCTTGCGTAAGAATTCCTTAAAAACATGACACATGAGTCGCTGGAAAGTGGCGGGTGCATTTGTGAGGCCAAAAGGCATTACACGAAATGCAAATATGCCCCATTCAGTGGCAAAAGCCGTCTTGTGTTGATCTTCTGGAGCAATGGCTACTTGATTATAGCCTGAGAAACCATCAAGGAAGCTGTAAACTTCCTTGCCCGCAACTCTTTCCAATAGATGTTCTGTGATAGGAAGAGGATAACTATCTCTAATCGTGGCGGCATTAACTTTTTTAAGGTTAATACACACACACAATTTTCCATTCTTCTTGGGCACAACCACAATGGGGGATACCCATTCGGTATGCTCAATTTCATAAATGAATCCTGCTTCTATCAAACGATCTATTTCTTCTTTAATCTTTGCAGCATAGTTATCATTGTACGTGTACGGTTTCTGTTTTGTCGGTCTTGCATCTGGAGTCATAGGGATTCTATGAGAACATATATCTGGATCTACTCCTTTCAAATCTTTGTAACTCCATGCGAACACATCTCTATATTCGCGCAATAGGGCCACTAGCTCTTCTTCTTCTTCCTTCGTCAAATCATGCCCTATGTATGTACATTTTTCTTCTTCTCCTTCTATAGCAACTATTATTTTCTTGGTTTTCTCTCGGTTATCATATACTTGTCCGTCATTCGCCTTTCTATTAGGCATTCGTACCATGATTCTTCTATCTTCGATTTCATATTTCTTGAAGTTCTCAGGTACCTCAAACAAAGATTCTTTTTTTTTTGACATGGTTTCCTTCTTCTTTCTTTTCTTGCCTTCACTCTTGTTAGTCACTTGAGTGGCGATTCTCACATCATTCATAACTTCCTCGTGTCTTTGAGGGTGAGTCTCTACTTCGTAGAAATATTCTTCCTCTGATGCAAAGGGTGGGTCCATGATAATTGATTCTAAATCGAAATCGCTTGCATCCTCAAATGCATCAGTGTTAGGTTCACACTCTTCTAAAATTGCATCGCACATGATTGGCTCTATCGTGAAAACTGAAATGTCATAGCCATCCTCGTCACAGTGGGGTGTCCATTGTTCTTCATTGATGGCTACATCCATGGTTGCTAGGATTTCTGCCCAACCATGGGGTTCAAACTCTTCGTCAGGGAATACTACAGGTGCGTAGGCTGGATCTTGAAGGGTTCGTGGATGTTGTTCTGCACCTAAGGTCCTTGCTTCTAACCTTTCTTCCTCTTGTTTTGCAACTTTACACATCCATAAATGAGTATCCTCATGCAACCAAGAAGGATCTGATTCTAATGAGTGCACGGATTCTGTTTCTACCTGAGTCTTATGGATGGTATTCCATTGTATTGGGGGTACATCTCTATGTGAATAGTCTTTAAGATTGACTTTGGTAGTTACTCCTAAATGTTGCAAGTACAAAGAATTAGTTCCCCAATCTTGTACAATTTGCAACTGACGCATGAATGGTCGTCCCAATATCATCTCATAAGCATGATTTTTACTAAAATCACAAATGGCGAAAGTATGCTCAAATTCTACACCACAAGTGGTGAGAGATATGCCTTCTAGTAAGCCTAATGGTTTTTCTATGTGTCCGTCAGCCATTTGTAGCTTCATCTTGGTGGGTCTTAATGCTGGCTTACCCCAACGTTTCCATAAAGCGGTGGTAGCAATGGCTACTCCGGCTCCTGAATCTAAGATGGCTTTCGTGGTGTAGCCCTGATGGGTTATTGGAAGATAAGTGTTACCTTCCTCTCCTTCGCTCACATCTCCAATCTTTTCCATGGGTATCTCTGATACCTTATTTTGTGATCCTATTTGTGAGGGAGTAGTAGCAAGCTCAGGGAATTGATTTGCTACATGTTTCCACAATTCTGGTTTTACCTTTAACAACTCCTCTAGAGTGAGATTACACTGTACTTTAGTGTTCTTGATCACTTCTGTGTTTCTAGGGATTACTGATTCTTCATTCCTCACTATTATCGTGGGTGCTCTCATATTAATACACTTTGCTTCCCAAGGTCCTGTGAACTGAGGTAATTCTTGTAAAGAATTAGATTCAAATCCTGTGTGTTCACTCAGTGGTTCCTCCTCTACATCATCATATATAGAGGGGATGTCTTGGGGAAATGGCTCCTGCAAGTCGTCTATTTCTTGAATAGGAGGATGAGTTCCTTGTTCTTTTCTCCATTTCTCTTCTTGGATTTCCCTCAAAAATTCATGTGAGTATCTATGTATGGAAGACAGGTTGTCTTGACTTTCTGTATTGGGTACTTGAGACAGGGATGGTGCATTCCTTTCCTGTGTCTCTGGGACAATAGGGTTCCTATGCTGATCCTTTTTCTCTTTGCTTTCAATCAAATATTCTAGCCTCTCCATTAGTCCTTGAAAGTGTAATTCAGGTTTTGCCATGTTATTCCAATTAAGATATCTAAAGGCTTTGAACAAAGCTTTCGCTAATTCTGCCATCTTCATGCAAAGCTTAGTCCTCTCAATTTCTAGATCAGCTCGTGGGTAGTTCTTACTCATTTCAGCTACTTGAGGTCCCTCTTTTAATCTAGCCTGATATGCACGAAACATCATGTCTAGATTTTCTGGTATGGGTTCCGCTAAAAGTGATCCTGATTTCTGAGCTGGATTCTCTTGATTCAAGTCCTGTGAAGTCAATTCTAGGATTTTGGCTCTAGATTCCTTCAAACTTCCTTCCAACTCAGTTATCTTTTTACTCCATTTTCTCTTTATCCTCTCTCTAGAATCTTTCCAAGATTTTGTCTTTTTACTGCTAGATTCTGCAACTTCACTACTTCCGGCTACTTTCTCTTGATTAAGCTGTTGGTTCTGTAAGAGTGCCTGGGCTCTTGTTATAGCTTGGATAGGCACGTAGGTAGGGTTGGATCCATCTGCGTTATTTACAATACCTATCACGTTGATCAGTGTCACATTCGAAGCATTAACAGGGTTCTTAGGACAATCTTTTATGATGTGCTCTTTGCCACAATCGGCACAAAAGCCTTGGATGTTATAGTACTGTGATTGTCCTGATATCGGGGGATGTGGACAATCCTTTATGAAATGATCTCCTTGACACCTAAAGCATGGTCCTCTAGGGCCCTGTAGTCTTTGTTGTCTCAATTGGGGCCGTGGATTTGGGTTTGTGTACATCACATTAGCATAATCTGGCTCCCAACTAGGTTCCACTGGTGGACTATCGTAATGATATGTCTCCACATGTTCTGGTGACTCTGTGTAATAAGCAGGTGGGCTATCTACATGCGTAGAGTCAAAACTGTTTGAGTTTGGGTCACTCTCTATGATCAAAGGTGAAGACGGCACTAAAGCTCAACTTAGGTTCTCTTCTGCAGCAGCGTATTTGACTGAGATGACATTCGCTGGTGGGGGTGGCTGCTGAGCTAAGACGGGTTGAGGTCTCTGTTGAGCCTAGTATGGGTAGTTCTGAGGAGGCCTATAGTAATAAGTCTAAGCATTGTAATGGCCTTGATACCTACCTGGCTGCTGGTATGCTTGCGGGTAGTTCTGTCTCACGGTTTGTTTATTGTATGGGCAGTCTTGAGCCGTATGATTCGTGTATCTTCTCTCAATTGTACAGTATTGGCCACTAGGGTTGGCTTGTGGTTGTGGTGCATTGGGACACACATTTGCCATGTGATCACCACCACAGGTGTAACAATGCTTGTTTGTTAGCACCCTAGGTTTACTAGAAACTCCTAGTTTCTGGGCCACTTTTTCTGCAAGGTCTTCTATTGAACTAGACAATTTTGTGGATGCTAGAGATGAACAGTCTGAGTCCTTATAGACCTTTGAGAGTTCCAACTCATCTCCTAAGTTTTCCTCAATGTCTATACAAATTCTTATACATTGCTCTAGCGTTCTGGGTTCTTTTAGGTACACATAGGAGCGTAGTTTAGAGCTCAACAAGCCATCTAGGAACAATGACACTTGCTTGGCTTGTGAGGGTAGCTCTTGCATTGGACATCGTTCAACATATTTTCTAAACCTACGTCCTTCCAATCTAACTGTTTCTTGAGGGGTCTGTTTGAAGCTATGAATCAACGAAGACGTGTCATGTCTAATCCCACTTTTAGAGAATTCAATGATGAATGACTCTAAAAAGTGATGGATGTCCCTAAATTGCCTTTGTTGCAATGGTTGGAACCAAGTTAAAGCGGCATTTTTTAACGTTAGTCCAAATGCGTTGTATTGCGTGAACATGTCTTCGACTTGTTCTGCTCTTAGTACTTGCTTGAATTCTGCGACATGGTCATAGGGATCTCTTGTCCCATCAAAGTAATTTTTCATGGATTTCACTAACTGAGTGGGTCTCAGTATTCTTGCGTGTTCACGTGGTCTAGGTAGAGGAAAATCATCTCTACCACCTGGTATTCCATGATCTCTTTGTCTATCCGCTCTATTAGTGCCCGTGGTTGTTCTATCTCTCCCTATGGGATGAGTGAAGCTTACTTCGGGTCTTTCTTTATTCTTTTCTCTTGGATTTCCAAGGGCTGATGATGTTCCTGCCCCTTGTTGGCTTGTATTCATGTTCGTTCTAGATGGAGGGAATACCAATTCACCTCTCCATGTGTATGTGTTTTTAGCGTGGTCAGGCACCACAAAGACTCTTTCTAAAGTCTCATCCAGGTATACGACCTTTCCAGGTGTATCCGGGTCCTTGAACTCGTATATCGTGATGATACCTACCTCACTAAGTAGTTCTGTCTTGTATCTCCAAAAGGCTTCATTAGTTTCTTTATTTACAAACAACTCTATGCTTCTGTTGTCCTGAGGGATCCATTCTGGGATTAGTACTCGTGTCAGTACAGATTTCCCTCTAGGTGTTCTAGGCTCTTCTAATGGTTCTTTTCCTTGAGATTTAGTTTCCGTCTCTAATTGAATCACGCCAAACTCGTTGGTATTGTTTGGCTGCATACTTAAGATGTACATTGTTCCTTCCTTGTCTATGTACGCGTCTCTGTCAAATTTCACCACTGGATGTTCCAATCCAATGGGTTGATCGGGGTTGTGCATTTGCACCACTTGCCTTCACAAACCATCCTCATAGATGCGAGCACCTAATCGGTTGGTTCGGAGAAACTCTAGTTGAGTCCTATAGGATCCTTCTGGTTTTTCTAAGTATGCTACATTTGACCCTACTTCTGGTCTTTCTATGCTAAATGCCATTTCTGAATCGCTAGTGTTTGAGCTCTCGTAGGGGTAATTACTATTCAATTGAGCCCACGATCGTGCAGTACTTCTTACACTTGCCTCTGATGATTTAAGGCTTCGTCGGTCTGACTTACCTATATGTTTGCCCGATCTAAGGTTCATTAATTTTCTTCCTTGCACACTCAATGCACGCTCAGATCGTCAATGATTCTTTGCTATTACTTTCTTGATTCTTTTTAGATGTCTTTAGATTCTTGTCTTAATGTATGCGTCAGGAATTCGACTTTCCGTGGGACTTTGGGTTCTCGTTTCGTCAGACTTAGGTTCTTTCCTTTAGGTTTTCGTGTCACACACCTTCATCTTTAGTCTTGGACTTGATAAATTTAATTCTCTTGAACTTGAGGCGTTCCTATCGTCTTAAATCCACAATACTACCGTTTATCCTAAGCTAAGAATTGACTGAGGGGGTTGAGTAATCTTCCAACCTCGAGTCAGCTTTTTTTGGTTGCTCTGATGCCCAAGAAGCTGCGCTTCCCAAGCTTTATGCCCTTCACTCCCTTGCTTTGGTTGCCTTTGATTGCCCTTGCTAGACCTGGAAAAATCCAATATTAGACCAATTCACAGTTGGATGATCAAGCACTTGAGTATATACACCTTTTAAGTCCCTTCCCTTTTGCCCAACTTTTTAATGCTTGCCCCCTGGCTTTCTAGTCCCAAACTAGGTCAAGCTCAAAATGGCTTATCTAAAAATAGACGTATCCTTTAAGAAAAAAACAGTTGAGGTCACGTAGTACTCGTCAAGAGCTTTCTAACGAGCTATTAAGCTCAAAAAACGGACTTCGGATGAAAAAGTTATGACCGTTCAGGCCCTGGGGGGTAAAAACTGACAAACAGGTTTTTCTCCAAATATGAGCTAAGGGGTCTCCTATGAGTCTAATCACCCAAAAATTTCCCAAAAATAGCCTCAAAATTGGCCAAAAAATGAAACCCTAAAATTTGCGATGGGGGTGCACAATCGCGATGGTCTGAGATGATCGCGATGGTCTAGGACCGTCGCGATGGCGTGAAGGTGAACCGTCGCGATTGTCTAGACGTGAATGATCACGATGGCGTGAAGGTGAGCAATCGTGATGGTCTGAAGTGCACGGTCGCGATGGTCCAAAAGTGAACAATCGCGATGGCGTGAATGTGAACCGTCGCGATGGCTCGATCAGGCGGACAATCGCGATGGCGTGAATGTGAACCGTCGCGATGGCTCGATCAGGCGGACAATCGCGATGGCGTCAATCAACGGTCAACGTGGACAATCGCGATGGTCCAAAGTGAACCGTCGCGATGGTCACAGATGCGATGGCTTGAGCCAATCGCGATGGTCTGGGCGCGATGGCGTGAGCCAATCGCGATGGTCCAAAATTTGAGTTGTCGCGATGGTCTGAGGGTATCGTCGCGATGGTCCAACTTGCCACGTGGCACCGTCGGCACGATGGCGTGAGCCAATCGCGATGGTGTGGGGTCAACCGAACAGTCGCGATGGTCCGCGAACCGTCGCGATGGTCCAAATGAACCGTCGCGATGGCGTGAGACCGTCGCAATGGTCCGGCCGAGCCGTCACGATGGCGTGAGCCTATCGCGATGGTGTGACACAATCGCGATGGTCTGAGACCGTCGCGATGGTCCACCAAAGTATGATTTTTTGCAATGCAAGTATGGATTCCTAGAGGCGCAAGTGTGCTCTACACGCTGGTGTGGTCGCCTTCTTCAAATTCTGAACTTTGCAGACCATCGCGATGGTCTGACACAGTCGGAAATTTCTGACAGAAACTGAAAATTTTACCTTTTCCAAGCTTTCCTGATGCACTGGAGCTCTGTACCTGCAAGAAAACTCAAGAAAACAAAAGCACATGCAAGCACAAAAGCTCTCTCTCACTCTCTCGCATGCACAAATGAGGGGAAATGAGGAGAATGGGTGGATATGGTGAATTTTCTGATTTTTTTGGAGATGAAGATGATGATGCGGTGATGAAGATGGAGTGTGGGGGAGGTGAAAAACACTAAAAACTAAGTAAAAACAACAACAAAAACTGAAAATTTTACCTTCCAACGCCACTTCTTGCTATACTCTTACCATCACACATTCGTCCTAGACTCGATCCCCGGCAACGGCGCCAAATTTGGTGTTGCTCTAGCACAATGGTGAGAACCAAGTTAAGAAGCTCCACCTCCTTAATGTCAATCCGCGGAAGAGATAGGAGTGATATGAAGATCGTGAATGTGAGATGAAGTGAGAGTAAAGGTGAGAAGCATAGAAATGCACACACACATACACACACACTACGAAGAGACAAGCAAGATACAATGGAAGGTGAGAAATCAACTCTATTGCTCAAGAACACTATTACAAGCTCAAAAGAACTCTAACCTCAAACAAGCTAACCTCAAAAATGAGCTCTCTAGCTCTTTTTATAGTTTCTAGACTAGTTTTGACCGGTTTCACATCTAGTGACCGGCATAGTTAAAAATTAGGTCCTAGATGCTATTTGGAAGGGTAAACGGTGTCTAAAAATAACAAAAATTGATACGCTTGTTCTACCTAAGCTCCTCAAGCTCGAGGACTCCTCGGCTTGCACAAAATGGAGCTAGAAATTAAGAAAAGGGTTTTTCTATGTTACATATGTTACAATAGTGATAAAAATCACTGTTGGAGGTTTTTGAAAAGTATTTCTAAAACATGATTCTTTGAAAAAGGATTCCACTGGCTCACTGCTCCGTCGTTACATGCTTCCGCGTCTTCTATGCCTCTGGTTGCTTCCAACACCCCCCTCCCTCTCGCTTCTGTCGTTACAATAGTGATAAAAATCACTGTTGGAGGTTTTTGAAAAGTATTTCTAAAACATGATTCTTTGAAAAAGGATTCCACTGGCTCACTGCTCCGTCGTTACATGCTTCCGCGTCTTCTATGCCTCTGGCTGCTTCCAACAAAGACCATACACATATAACGATGTTTACTCAGCAAAGATAAAGGAAGAGATAGATAAACTATTAGATGCTGGGTTCATATATGAGATTGAACACACGGAATGGGTGTCACCTTTGGTAGTCGTATCGAAAAAGAATGGTAAGTTAAGAGTATGCCAGTAGACAATTGAATCAAGTAGAACACAATTATACCACGACCAAAAGAGAAGGCCTAGGTATGGTGTATGCAGTAAAAAAATTCCGACATTACCTTTTGGCAAAAAAATTCAAATTCTTCATTGATCATCAAGCCCTACTGTACTTAGTCAATAAGCCTTGTAATACGGGACGACTAGTACGATGGTTTCTATTGTTGATGGAATTTGATTTTGAAGTAGTAGTCAAGAAAGGAAATGCCCACATAAGAGCGGATCACCTATCAAGAATGACACATGGAGAACCACCCATAGGAGTACCTGATGATTTGCTTGACATGTACCTGTTCAACCTAGAAGTATGTCCCCAATGGGCAGAAAAGTTGACCTATACTCACGCATGGACCTAAAGATGGGATCACACCAAACCTAACCCAAGACCTATGGAAGGCTAAAAACCTTCATATCATTGCTGGAAGTTTGTATCACCAAGATTCAAGTGGATTACTAATGAGATGCGTCAAAGAGGAGGAACAAGAAATGTGGCTTCAAAAAGCACATGTTAATCAATGGAAAACTCATCTAAATGCGAACGGGACATGGCAAACGCTAAAGAGATTGGGCATATATTGGCCAACCATGCAGAGGGATGCATAACTATGTATCAGCCTGCCCAACCTGTCAAGAACGGAATCCAGAAGAGAACTCCACTCTATGCTACTCTACTGTAGCACCAAGATGGAGCATGCCTCTGGTGAAATTCTTGAAGACCCAAGAGTACCCAGAAGGAGCCACTTTAGCAAGAAAATGAGCACTTGTAGAACAAAGCAAGGACTATACTCTTATTGAAAAACAACTCTTTAAACGAGGAAGAGATAATCATTTGTGAATGTGCATTCATGAAGACGAGTATCTTGCTGTTTTAGAGATGGCACATACAGGAGCTGCAGGAGGACATTTCTCTGCAGATAAGACAGCAAAAATGATTCTCTTTGCTGGAATGTGGTGGCCAACTTTATATCAGGATGCAGCAACATATGTGCAAAGATGTGATACATGTCAACAAACGAAATATCCAATTAGAAGAGGTGAAATGCCATTAAAACCCATGATGAGTGCTAGAGCTTTCACAAAATGGGGAATAGACTTCATAGGACCTATTAGCCCACCAGCTAAAGGATCCCATGCTGAATACATAATTGTAGCCACAGACTATCTAACCAAATGGGTTGAAGCCAAAGCAACCAAGAAAAATGACGCAAGAACTACAGCCAAATTTCTCTTCGAGAACGTTTTCACTAGATTTGGACTACCGATAGAAATTGTGAGTGATAGAGGTACGCATTTTGTGAATGAAGTAATAGAAGCCTTACTGAATGAATTCTTGGTAATTCATAAGAAATCAGCCCCTTATCACCCACAAGCCAATGGACAAGCCGAAAGTTCGAATAAAATCTTGTGCACAGTTCTCACCAAAATTGTGAACAATGGTAGATCTGATTGGGATAAACAATTACATCATGCTTTATGGGCATTCCGAGTAGCCTACAAGACCGCCATAAGCACTACTCCTTTTAACTTAGTGTATGGACATGAACTATCAGCTCAATTGGATCAAATAGAGAAGCTACATGAAACTAGGTTATAAGCAGTAGTAGGAATTTATGCGGCTAAAAGGCGACAGAAGGCATATTTTGATGCTCATATTAAATATAAAAATTTGAAGGAAGGAGATTTAGTTTTGGTATATACCCTGAAACAACACGCTAAGAAATTGCAGAAAAGAGGATATGGCCCATTAATCATCAATCGCATATCCACCAGCGGAGCCATCAATTTAGCAACTCTAGATGGAGAAGTATTGCCAAATTATATCAGTGGATGTCGAGTAAAAAAATACTTAGAGCCATTAACTGAAGAAATAATGTCACGATTGATAATGGGTAAAAATAGACGCATCGAGGAAGAAAGGATACGAGAAGAAGCCACACAAGAAGTGTTAGAGAACGAATAAGAAGACGAAAAGAGTGGATGAGAGAGAGAGATGAGAGATATCACCTAGGAGAGGAACTCATCCCTATATGGCTAATTTTAGAGCCACTAAAAACCTAGGTCAACAAAGGACACAACCATATTTGAATTTGGGAGCTGGAAAAGAGGAGTACCTCTTAGTGAATGCTCTCATTGACACAGGAGTAGTTGTAAGTTGTATTAAGGATTCGTTGACACAGACACTCAAAGAGGAATTACGACCATCTAAGGCACAACTGATTGGAATAGGAGGAAATATCACCAAGTGTATAGGAGAGATTATCTTGCCTCTACACTTAGGAAACAACACAATGGAACAAAGACTCTTAGTATGTCAGGACCATGACTTATTGGAAGAGCTCGTGTTAGGTCAAGACTGGATATACGAATATGAAGTAACTATTCAATTGGCCTTAGGATACATCTCGGCCAAGATAGGACATCGTGAAGTATTCAGCATGCTAAATGAACGACCAATTAAAACTGCAAGCCTAGAAATGAAAACTCGCTCAAATGTACACAGTGATGAATGTATGTTCACTAGCACTATGGAAACCACTTCATCGAGTACTTCATGTGAGGATACACCGAATTCTGCTTGCACACCATCTTCTAATCTAGCAAGTCACAAGAGTATCATTCTATTTGAAAACAACCTTAGCGAAGAACCACACACAAGAGAGACTAGTTCTCCGGGTAATCACAAGTCTGCGCCTATTAGAATATACCCCATTCCTTACACTCGACAAGACTGGATAATGAAAGATCAAAAGGATGCATATCTTCAACAGAAGAACTACTTGCTACAGCAAAAGAACCCACAGAACCAGTATGTAAATCGCTCTGGATATTCAGTTCCACAAAGAACTGCTAAAGTATGGATTCCGAAGAAGGTGATAGCCGCTCAACCGGCCCGAACACAAATATGGATTCCAAAATTATGTGCTCAAGTGACCATCATCAAAAAGGATGAACCAATGCTCAAAGAAAATCAGTATGGTCTAAAGGGAAAACAACCAAAGATGAATAGCTACAGGACAGAGAAGGAGTCTACATATGCTTCAAAAACCATTCCCAGATTCAAAAAGTAGATAAAGCAGATATACAACATGAGAAGCACCATATCCTTCAGGAGTGTTAGGAATACAACCTGCACCAACAGTGTGAAGCAGATTTGGATGCCGAAAAGCAAGATTAGCTATATGCATCAACCAATTAATTCGAGTTGCACACATATGGAGTTACCAGAATCCAAAGTATGCATAATAGGGCCACATTACAAGGCCATGCATTCGGCACAATTTTCTTCTATTTCAGGATAGTGAAGCACATTTTCCTCTTGGGAAATAGGAGAGGACTTGTACATAATCTAAAGAAAATTACCAAAAAAATTAATAACCGCTTCGGCTATGAACTAAATTTTCTGTTTTTCTTTCAGACAAAAACATAAAAATGCCTAAAAATAGGAAAAAATCCTAGGTATTACCTTTCTCACACCCACGGGGAAGGGACGACACCATTCATGCGGAAGAATGCCAATCTTATGAAAGACAAATGAAGGAGGATTTCAGATACTATCTTGCCACTAATTCATACTCTATATTGAGTGCAGATGGAATCTACTAATTCCGAAGCTACGCAAGAGGAAGAGGTCCAATTTCTTCCATTGGAATCAATAACAAAAGCAAGAGGCCATTGGTTTCTGGATGACCAACCAGTATCGGATCTCATTTTCATGGCCACTATCAAAATCATGGATAGGGATCACTACTTCCCTATCATGTCCCAAGACTTTAAGACCATCATACAAGGATTACCGCGCATGACGGATGTCTGGACACAAGCAAGAATGGATGCATTCCTCAGACTACCTATTTATCTACCAGATTTCCAGAGGTGTACGCAAGTGATGAATACACTTCAGCCTGCATCAAATAAGATGTCAGTTCCTGAGGCACGAGTACTAGATAAAGTTGGCGCATGGAAAACCATTCAATTTACTCATGAGCTAATTAACAGAGCTTTCGGATGGAATCAAGAAGGACACACTAATGTGAAAGATGAATGTCATGATCCTAAAAAGCGATCCTTTTTGGAAATCAACAGAACTGATATTGAAGAGGTTGTTCGCTTAGTGCACCAGCACTTTTGTTTTCCAAGCATGCATAGATATACAACACCCCAAAAGATCGTGGTGCAACTGCTCTCACATGCTATGAGGCAAGTCGGAAATCAAGTAAATATGACTCCATATGTCCAAGAACGCCTATTTGAAGCGAAGAAGAAGTGGAGTCAGAAAAGGTTCTTATATGGTAGTTCGGCCTTGACCCTACTTATTTATGAGGCACTCGATATGAAGAACTGCTTGCGTGAGATGCCAACCTCAGCAAAGTTAGCCAAATATGCCAAGTCAGCTACGGTTCCAAAGAAAAAGAAAGTAGCCATCTCTATTGAGGAAGTAAGCACAAGTTCAAAGAAACCCATGAGGGGCGCTAAACAACTAAGAGAGGAAGAAGCTCAGGAGACACCCACTTCAAAAAGGACCCATACACTGCGGAAGATTTCTTTGACACAGCAGCCTATCACCAAGAGAGATCTCTCTGCCGCTCTGGAAGAAACGCACCAATACATGCGAGGGCAAGTAAACTTAAATGTCCAAGGTCATCATTACAGACAGGCAAGCCAGGAAAAGAAACAGAAGGATAAAAGACATACTCATCAAGTACCTGCCAGATACAAAGAAATTGGGTTGGATGACTCTAGCTCTAATGAGGAATCAAGCCCTGAGAAGGACACCCTGGATACTGACATACGAACAGAAACACACAACGAGGATTGGACAGAGATCAATCAAGTCGAAGTTACACCTGACAATCAAAAACAAAAAGAACAACATCAGGAAGTACAAGCTGAACAAGAACACTTGATTCAGTTAAATGCTCATTCAAAGATAAGTATCAAGGAAGCTCCAATAACTAATGAAGAGGTAGTGCGACCTATCAAAGAAGAGATACAAACTCCAGTGTACGCGGACTCAGGACTACTACAAAACAAATAGCCAACTGTGATTGAAGTGCCAGATGATACACCTCAAGGCAAGATTGACCACATGGAGGCTGAGCCAAGGATCCAACTTCATATTAGGTAGCCCCATGACACTACATTACACGTGGCACAAGGGAAAGATGTGACAACAGGAGCAGAACCTAATATTCCTACCACTTGGTTAAATGTGGATGTTACTCAATTAAAACCTATTGTCAAGCAAATGATACAAACGGCCATGGAGACATAACAACAAATGATGGATACAGATGCAAATTATGACAAGGCCATGATGAAAAAGAGTCAGTTTCAAATCATGAGTGAACAATTGTCTGATCAGCTCATCCAGGCACAAAAGGAGATTGCAACCAAAGAAACAGAATTAGTTGCGGTAAAAACACAAGTGATACATTGATGACCCAGCATCATCAGTTCCAAACACAACTGACAGAGTTGCAAAGACAGCATGAAGCCAGTGAAGCAGATAAGGAGAGGATAAAAGCTAGGAGCAACTTACTCGAAACACAACTCAAGGTGTACATGGAGGAAAATGACAATTTACGAAACCGAAATAAAGAACTGATGAAGTCATTGCTATATGACCAACCTATAGAAAAAAAAGAGACAACAGATATTGACAAAAAAGAAGTAAGCACTCAAATTGAGAAATATGCAGATTTGCTGAAACAAGAGCAACCATTGAGAGAAGAATGGGAACGTAAGTACACTCAAGAAACATATGAGCTAAAAAATCAGTTGAATACAGCCCATGGAAAACTTGCAACGAGTTATAGTGAAAATATGGATCATGTAGCAGAGATTGGTAACGAGTTACTAGCTACCAAGGAAGCACTACGAGCAGCAATGCAAGAAGTAAAAGAGAAGACTGAGCGCTTAGCCCAATTAGAGACCAAAGCAGAAGAAAAAGCACCAATCGGGACACAGTAGAGCCAAGATAAGAAAATCCTACTGACGAGGTAGAGGTACGTCCTCTATCTCCCCCAATTTATAATTCTCCAATAAAAGAGCAGATGGCAGAGCCAAATGATGATCATCCAATGTCATATACTGCAGAAATAAGTCAGAAGGAACGGGCACTATTGGTGTCCCGGTTGACAGAAAATTTTGAAAATGAAGTCATCAAAGTCATGAAAGAAGCAAGGATTAAAGGTAAAGACTTGGAGACGATCATGAAGCCTTTCAACATTCCGTATGGATTGTTGAAAGAGAAAACAAGACAATACATCAAGAAGATCACATAGAAAAATCCAGACAAATAGCTACAGTTCAACAATGACACGTTCAACTATACTCAAGAAGAATTTGAAGCAGCACAGCCTGTTTGGAGGAGAAAATTTTTGGAGAAACATCCTACATTGCGGGTGCACTGGCAAGCGACACCATATTTATTACAGGTAAATCCTTCTTTTTTTCCAACACCACGACGAAGAGAAGCCAGAGATTTTTTGGAAATGCAAAAGAATGGTGCTATCAATAAACAGTGGCTGAACTATCCATTACTTCCAAGTCCACCATATAACTACCTACCTACGGAGGATTACATGATCAAAACCATTGAATTTTGGCTGCAAAATTATGCAACAGTACCCGATTTAACTATCAAGATGACCAATAAAATACTCAGTATGATACTTAGAGTGTTAAAGGTCTTCAAACACGCGGCATATACATTTTTGAACTTCATTGGCATTAATCAAGGCACATATATTCTTGTTTTTGACTTGTCTGTTGTGCCTAGCCAACCAACAATAGTGGCAAATTATTCTAGATTGATGTTTTTGCCAAGTACCTATATGCAAACGTTCCAAGAAGCGTTTTTCACAGGGTTTTTTGAAATTGATTCAGCGATCTTTTTAAAGATGTCATCCAACCTAAATGCCAGATTAGTGGCATATGAGCTAAGCTTCTTCGCCGATCATAGACAACCACCACATGACGATGTAAAAGCAGAACAGTGGAAGCAACTAATGATACGTGAAGCCAATCTGCTTAATGAAACAGAGCAAAAAGTGTATAGAACATACTCCCGTCGACTCTCAAAGCCTGTCGGAGATAACAGAGTTCAGGAGGGGGGCAGTGTAGCGGGAGAGTCAAGCAAAAAGAAGAAAAGAAGAAGACAAAGAAAGAAGCTTCATTAAAAAGATCATATCGGAAGATACATCTCTACAGGAAGCCCTGTAGGGGCGCAACACCCATCTCTGCACAGAGCCCCGCAGGGGCACACAGCAAGGAAAAGCACGTAGGTGGAAAGGAGGAACCAGGGCGAGGAAAGTATCCATAAAGAAGTGCAAGACAATACTT
The DNA here is from genome assembly GCA_020310875.1 of Ceratopteris richardii. Taxonomy (NCBI): domain Eukaryota; kingdom Viridiplantae; phylum Streptophyta; class Polypodiopsida; order Polypodiales; family Pteridaceae; genus Ceratopteris; species Ceratopteris richardii. The sequence goes on along the minus strand of CM035406.1, from coordinate 240,479,627 downwards.
GGTAGGTAATAATCCTCCCGCTGACAGCGTGCGATGAAAAGAAAGTGAACAGGCTCAAAGCAATACAACAGGGTCAGATGTGTGCAACCAGGACAAATCAGAGGACCAAAAGCTAGAAAGAGGTCACTGGTGGCGTGCGTGGCAACCCAACTGAATACAGCAACCCAAATTTGTGATGTACGGGATATCAAGGGGAAAACAGAAGCAAAGGACTTACATCGGATAAAATAACAAATTCTCTGACAGTCCTTACCGCTTCTTCGACCACTGGGTGCGTGTATTCAGACCTCTTAAACAAGCTGAAGACAAGAAGCTAAAGCCTGTCAAGAGACGATAGAGACAAAGAGGGGGAGAGTGTTGCAGAGCAAAGAGAGCACAAGGCAGAGAAAAAGAAGGACGCCAAAATTTTTCCGATTTGGACACCTTATTTTTGTATCATAATCATCTTGTAATATATTTTCCATTGTAAATGCACTAGAGGAGTCCTCTAGATGCATGCCCACAGAAGATTAGTAGCTTATCCATGTAAATTAGTAGAAAATTAGCCTTTTAGTGAATAAAGTGCCGGTCTCTTGTGTGAAAGGACCATTTTTAGGGCACATGTATATAAGTCAATTTGTGACTCTTTGTAAAGACTTTTTGCCATTGTGAGAATCAAGAGCACAGAATTTCGAATTTGTGTCTTCTCCTCTCTGTATCATCTTCTTTGTGAGCTTGTATGCATGTGTGTTGCTTGAAAAGAGTGTTATGAAGTGTTGTCTATCCATGAAAGTGTTTGTTTGTTGTGGTTAAGGTGTGTGTAAAGTGTAGGAAGTGCTGAAGTGTAGAAAGGTCATTCCCACGACTCAATATTTTGCTCATAACTTGAAGTAGAAGTGTGAGAATTGAGCGAAAATACCAACATTGGATGCGTCTTCTTGAGAGCTTCGAAATGCATATGCTATTTGCTATATTTGGAGTTCGGAGTTAAGAGAAAAGCTCAATTTACTGTTGGCTTCTGCACCAAGTATCATAACACCATAACTGACAGTTGAAGCTTATTTGCAATAGTCTTTGCCTTGTTTGCACTCTTTGAGTAGCTAATTTGCATTGATCGTCATTTGAATGCATGTCTTCATACACTCGGCTAGGTTTTGATACTCATCGGATTGATAATTAAAGCGTGAATCCCCACTATATGCACTTGAGGGGGATTGAGGTATAGTCTCTTTCTCTGCAAGTCCCTAGGTTGGAACTTAGGTACACACCAGACTACCTTTGAACTCCCTACCCCCACATGGATGAAGACTATAGAAGAGCTTGGCGAGTCCCACTCAGCAAGGGTGGAAGCACAATTACACGCAATGGCTATGATCGAAGAGCGTATTTTACAATCCCCTTATTTCGCTCACTTGGCCCCTTGTAGGTATATATCTGGGCATGAGCTACACTATAAACCATATTTTATCTTAATGGCAGAATACCAATTGGCCATCGAAAAAGAGACATGCAAGAAACCCTCCCATGCAACTCAGTTTGAGCCTGAAAACTTGCCAACGGATGCACAGAGAGGAGAAATCTTTCAACCAACTTGGTGCTAGGATTTATTAGAGGAATATCCCAAAACGATGAGCACATGGGTCAAGACACCCATTTGAAGTATAACCCATGCTCGGGACCGATCGCAAGACATCACTCCTGGAAGGCCTTTGCAATCAAAGTACAAAATAACAAGCAGTGCCAGGATTGGATCAATTACCCATACTTCACACCACCCCGTGGACCACCCATGGTTGGATATATGATGGCAACGATTCGCCATTGGCTCCCTCGCTTATGACGAATGCATGATGTAGCTGCCCATACGACGGTCAAAATATTTGACATGATGCAGATAGTATTCAAAGTCTTCCGTCGCGTCTAGGCACCACATGTTAACACCCCGGGATTCGAGCATGGCAATCAAGATTTAGCATATAATATGAGTACGACACCATCACTCCGGGTGCATTATGCTTGGCACTGTTGTTGGTGCATTCTACCCAAGCCTACATGCTTGATATGCTTGATATTATCCTCATTTGTAAGTCACATGAGTAGTCATGTGAACTCGAAAAAAGGATGGCTTACCTCATGCATGATGTAAAAGCAAAGTTGTGGCTCCAACTACCTAAAACCATGAATTTTTGAGCTGAGGGAATATGTCCTAACTTTGGGGATCACTTTTAGGTGGAGCCATTCGAATTCGAATTCAAAACTCCCTCCAAGAATAGCTATAAAAAGAGCAAGAAGGAAGAGGCGATCAACAAGCCTTGTCCGTGACCACTTCATGTCATTTTGTAGAGATTGAAGAGCTTACTCCATAGATCTATCATTCTACTCCCATTGTGCAAAGGTTCATTGCCAATGTGGTTGTAATCATATGTGAATCTATACATTTATCATTATCTACTTCTCTGTTTTGTTCTCTGCTATACTCACTCAGAGTAGTACCTTCAGAAGGTCATATCTCGAGTTCTACGCATCTTTTTTCAGTGTTTTAACATGGGTTGGATAGCTATCACTGTCTAGTTTTTGCCTATAAGTTTTCATGGTCATTGGATTAATAGTTTTGAAGATATCGGCAATTTACTGCTCACTAGTCTATCTCTGCAAAGCCCCGAGAATGGCAGGCATGTTCCAGGCTTTGTAAAACTTTGTTCTCAGTGCTCAGTCCATCATTTGAAGTGTTTTAACTTGGATTTGGAAGCTTGCTAAGTTTATTTGCTATGCCCAAAAGGAAATTTTCTAATTCCTACCAGGTTGAGAGCACTGTTCATTTTTTCCAGCAGGTGTATGTCCAAAAATAGCAAGTTTTGGGAGCTAGTCATTTTGCAACTTGTCTGTCTTCACTTAAACTTTTGGGATACATGTTCCAAAGTACTTGGATGATATTTTGGTGGATTTAGGAAGCTCAAAGGGTCTACTAATCAACTCTGAAGTCTCAGTTGGCTGGTGTGAAGCTGGTTGTAGCATCACCTACTCATCTTTGGATTGCATCCACCATCTCTCTTCACAACTGTCACATCAAATATCTACCGGCATGCTATAAAATGACATTTGAAGAGATGTTTACTACTGGTTTTTGGGAATACCATTCAGAGGTGTTCATCAGCAGGCCCACACACCTACTCCAATTATTTTCCTATGAACAAATGGTGTACTCCACGCACTACAGACTCCCACCACCAGATGAACCTCAACCCATAGATTGGGAAAAACTTGAAGCAGATCTTGCTAGAGGTATTCACATTTCAGAGCACACCCTCGCTCAGGACCTCCTACAAAATTATATCTGACAGACCCCACAACGAGGTCCTGTCGAGGATGATAGAAGCGAGAGGGAGGGGGGTGTTGGCAGTAGCCAAAGGCACAAACAACGTGGAAGTATGTGAAGACAAAGCACAAAGAACTAGTGGGGAGCCAGTTGGATCATTTTTTCAAAGAACTTTGTTTTATAAATACTTTTCAAAACTCTCAACGGCGATTTTCATTACTCTTGTACCATATGTAACATTGAAAAACCCCCTTTTTGTAATTAGTAGCTCCATTTTGTGCAAGCCTAGTAGTTCCCCAAGCTTGAGGAGCTTAGGTAGAATGAGCCTACCAATTTTGGTTATTTTTAAACCTCGTTTACCCTTTCAAATAGCACCTAGAACCTATTTTTTAACTACGCCGGTCACTAGATGTGAAACCGGTCAAAACTAGTCTAAAAACTATAAATAGAGCTAGAGAGCTCATTTTTGAGGTTAGCTAGTGTAGCTTGTATGAGTGGAGAGAGCTTAGAGTTATTTTGAGCTTGTAATTGAGATCTTGAGTAATAGAGTCTATTTTCCTACCTTCCATTGTGTCTTACTTGTCTCTTCATTGTGTGTGTATGTGTGTGTGCATCTCTATGCTTCTCACCTTCACTCTCACTACATCTCACATTCACGATCTTCATATCACTCCTATCTCTTCCACGGATTGACATTAAGGAGGTGGAGCTTCTTAACGTGGTACTTACCATTGTGCTAGAGCAACATTGTGGTACCTAAGAAGAATGGGAAGCTTGGAGTATGTATTAATTTGAAAAAAGTTAATGCAACAACTATAAGAGATAGTTATCCATTACCAATAACTGATCATCTTCTAGAAAGAATTGCAGGAAAGGAGGTCTATAGTTTTTTGGATGGTTTTTCAGGATATAATCAAGTACCTATAGCTTTGGAAGATCAATATAAGACTGCCTTTTCTACGGAATGGGGAATATATGCATTCAAGGTTATGCCTTTTGGACTAACTTATGCCCCAACAACCTTTCAAAGGTTGATGTGTCATATATTCAAAGAAGTTCTAAGAAATATGATGGAAATTTATGTTGATGATCTTTGTACTTTTTCATTAAAAAGACAAGATCACTCGTAGGACTTGGAGAATATATTCAAGAAATGTAGAACCTATAGAGTATTTTTAAATCCTGAGAAATGTGTGTTCTTTGTGAGACATGGTAGAATGTTAGGGCATATAGTTTCTAAAAATGGGATTTCAATAGATGAGAGCAAAATTAAGGCTATTGTGGACCTACTAAAACCTACTAATGTCAAAAAACTCCAAACTTTTATGGGACACTATGGATATTATAGAAAACTTGTGCACAAGTTTACAGATGTTGCAAAACCTCTCTATGCATTAATTACAAAATTTGAATGGACCTCAGAATGTGATCAAGCCTTTGAGACTTTAAAAACTTGTTTGGTGATGGTGCCTATTTTAAAAACCCCACAGTGGGATCAAATTTTTCATGTTCATGTTGATGCTTCAACTTTTGCCTTGGGATGCGTTTTGGCACAACCAATAGAAGGAATCAAATTAGATTTTCCAATTGCTTATGCTAGTAGGCAATTGAATTTCGCTGAAAGAAATTATACAACCTCTGAAAGGGAAGGACTGGGAATGATATTTGTTGTAAAGAAGTACAGACATTATCTTTTAGCCAACAAGTTTAAATTTTTTGCGGATCACCAAACATTGCTCTACTCGGTGAATAAACCCTGTCATATCGGTAGAATAGTTAGATGTTTCCTACTATTAATGGAATTTGAGTTTGAAGTAGTGGTGAGACAAGGGAAGACACATTTAAGAGCATATCATTTGTCTAGAATACAAACCAAAGAAAAAAAATTCACCTTTAAATAATGATTTACCAGATGCATATTTTTCAAGATAGAAAGTATTCCCAATTGGGCAATGACTTTAGTACCTTTGTTAACTTTTGGGCCTTGTAGAGCACACAAGAATAACACACATCTGGTTCTCCAAAGTAGAAACTTTGTGTTACTTGCTGGACACTTGTATCATATAAACCACATTGGTATACTAGAATATTGCACCCCAGAAGATGAGCAGCCTAGATATCTAAGGAAAGCACACTGTTGGAATCCATGTACTCATGCTTCCATAGCTGTCACTTTATCCAATATCAATAGAATGGGTGTACGTTGGCCTACAAAGATTCAAGATGTGGATAAATGTGTTTCATATTGTCTTAAATGCCAATCTTTGCCAAATTCAGATATTATAACTTTGTAGTGGTTTTAGAAAAATCCAGATTGGAGTGCACACATAATTGAGGAGTTAAGAAGAGATCAATCACTAGAGCTAGGAAAAGTTAGTGTAGACTCTAGAAATTTAAAGATAATCACGGAGGAGTATCAATTGATAGGAGACCAATTGTACAAGAAAGGAATGGATGGGTATATGAGAATATGTGTTCTCAAAGATAAGTATATGGAAATGTTAGAGATGGCACATTTAGGAGTAGCAGGACACTTTTCAAGTGAAAGGACTGCTAAACTGATTCTATATTCTGGATTTTGGTGGCCAACTCTCTTTCCTGATGCAAGAACATTTGTGAAAAGGTGTGACATTTGTCAAAGAACAAACCAACATAGTAAAAGACATGATATGCCATTGGTGCCACTTATATCAACCAAAGCATTTAGCAAATGGGAATAAGATTTCATTGGACCTATCCATCCTCCTGCAAGACATTCTCATGCTGATTTTATACTTGTAGCTACAGATTACCTGACCAAATGGGCATAGGCTAAGGCTACAAAAAGAACACTACACGATTTCTTTATGAGAATATTATCATCAGATTTGGTTTACCAATTGAGTTGGTAAGTGATAGGGGGACTCATTTTATAAATCAAGTCATTGAAAATATAACTGATTACTTCATGATTAGTCATAGAAAGTCAGACCCTTATCATCCACAAGCAAATGGATTAGCAGAAATAAAGTGCTTTGCATTGTCTTCTGAAAATTGGTAAATACAAATAGGACCGATTGGGATTTACAACTCAATCATGTTCTATGGGCATATAGAGTGGCATACAAAACTGCCATTGTTACAACACCATTTAATTTGGTCTATGGACAAAATGTAGTCTTACCATTAGAATTTCTCATACCAACATTGGGGAATCAATTAGAATGGACTGGACATGAATTATCTGAAAGAGTGGTAGAATTAGAAAAACTTGGAGCTTCAAGACTTCAAGCAATTATGAGCATATATGCAGATAAAAGGAGGCAAAAAACATATCATGATGTTCATATCAAAGATAAGGATTTGCAAGTGGGGGATTTAGTTCTGTTGTATACCTTGAAAGAACATCAGAAAAAACTTCAGAAGAAAGGACATGGGCCTTACATTATCAATCAAATTAGCAACAGTGGAGCTATCCAATTAGCTAACATAGATGGAGAAGTTATGCTCAATTTCATAAGTGGATGTAGAATAAAAAGGTATGATCTTCCATTAATAGCTCTCGAATGGAGAAGAATACATCAAGCTCAAAACAGAAAAAAAAGAAAAGGAAAAAATTAGATGCGAAGCTCAACAAGAAGCTAGAGAAACAATTAAAAAATCTAAAAAGATCAGAGAAGTTTTCATATGTGAGAGACCTTCACAGGTGGTGAGAGAGCATTTGCATGTCATAACAATGAATTTTCATAATGAGCAAATTAAGGTTTTATTAGATTCAAGTGCACAAGTCAATTTGATAAGTTATGAATTGTTAAAAAAATTAAAGGTCAAGAGGAATATAAGCAAAACACTTATCAAAACAATAGATGGATAGGTAGTACAAAGTTTGTCTTCACAATTCATTGTAGTTAAGTTCAATGAAGAAAATATGAAAATAGATTGTGAAGAATGGCCTGATCATATGATGATTGAGAAAATGATTTTAGGGCAACTGTGGATGAAGCAAGGTAAAATAATTCTGAATTTTGAAAAGATGAAGCTTAAATTGAAAGTAAATGACAAAAAGTTTTTAATGTCTTTGTTGAGTAATGAAGAACAGGGAGTTCACCAGGAAATCTGTGACTCAGAACTAGAAAGATTTATCTTACCAATAAAAGATACAAAGGTCTCACAGAAGGAACTTCTCCATGACCAAACCAAATTCATAGAAAAATAGAAAGAAGTTGAAGGAACAAAATCTCGTGGAAAAATAGTTAAAAGGTGGAGACAAAAAAATATCCAGAAAAATCTTAACATAAGGACAAAATGGATATGGAGACCTAAGATGTTAAGCACTTCTCATCAAAAGAAGTCTATTTGACTCAAAAGACAGAACCATCAAATATAAAGTATTATTGGGTGAAAAAATCAGATCTGCTTCAATTGACAGTTAACAAGGACAAAGGCATTGTAACATTACAAAAGCATGAAGAACTACAGGTGAAAAAAAGTGCAACCTCATCATCATATAACCACTTGGGTTTTTTTCTTGAGACCTCAGAACTACATATTGTTCGACATTGCACTTCCAGAGAATGGAGTAATAAAGTAATATTAAAATACTGTGGATTCACTACATACTTTGAATCATTTCCATGCACTTTGCCTCATTCTTTTTCTAGGAAAAAGAATGGGAGGGGAAGAGAGTTCGTTAAGAAATTGCCTATACTGAAGGAAAAAATTTGAGGAAAATGAATACGGAAAATCATGAAAAAATATATATTAAAAAAATGGAAAACAAAGGAGAAGATTATTAAAAAAAAGAGAAAAAAAGGAGAAGATTATTAAAACAAATAAATTAAAAAAAGAGAAGAAAAGAGGACAAAAAGAGAGAGAAATCCTTCAAACCTAGATTCAGTTTTGTCAATTGTTCTTTTATTCATTTTCTTTTCATATAATTTATAAGCACAAGCAAGATATATGGTACATGGGGGAAGAGTTAGTGAGATATTATTCAATTCTTTCTCTTTGAATTTTTTATATATATTTGATCTTTTTATTCTCATTTTTTATTTTCTTTTCCATAAACACTAAAAATTAGGTATCTTGCTACACATGTGATGATCACTATATTATGTTATTGTTGGAAGTGAGGTAGGCCCTTAGGCTCATGTCACAGGTCCATGGTTCCATAGTTCCATTCATGTACAACATTAATTCCAGCAATCTTCCATATTGACAAAACATGAACATTCCACAACTTAATCATACAGATGATGAGATAAAGATAGAGAAAGAATAGACGACATGTGTAAGGTGTTACGTAAGCCATCGCTTACTCATAGTATCATATATACCAATGTTCAATGTACAATGTGGGAGCAAAATTCTCAACCATTCTATGTGATGAGAAATAGATGAATGAGTGAATGTACAATGTAACAAACATATTCAGATGTGTGGGCAGTAATCTGAATATACATGAGATGTGTGACCTTATAGGTTATAGAAGAGTGAATATGAGTGACTGAAAGAGGAAGGATCAGTGTGAATGGAAATCCTCAAACTCATGTGAACACACCTTCTCAAACACCTCATAAAAATATGCATAAAGCATATAAGTACTGATTCTCTTGTACCTATGCCGAATAGGACTGCTTCTGATATGAATGCCACAGCCTCCATAAACTTCAAGTAGTACCTGTGTGCATAAAGAGAATATGTACCTGAATACTTAACATAAGATGTGAATCTTATGTTAACCACCATCCAATGTCTTTGAAGTAGCCCGACATCTTCTTGTAGAAGACAGTCTTCAACCTAATATCTTCCTGTAGAAGATAATCTTCAAAATCATGTAGATGGTCCCATCCAATGTCTTTGAAGTAGCCAGACATCTTCTTGTAGAAGATAATCTTCAACCTAACATCTTCTTGTAGAAGTTGATCTTCAAATACATCATGTAGATGGGCGATCCTCACCATCAAGCTGCTAATAATCAAGTCTTCTTGCCATGAACAAGAGATGACCTCCTCTCCATGAGCTAGAGTGTGAGCACACCCTTCATCTTCCCCAAGAAGAATCACCAAGAGGAACTCCATAGCTGCTCCTCAACATGCTTCAAGTTAGCACCATGGCTGCCCCATGTGCTAGAAGAAACACCACCTCTACTGAGGTCCAAGCTCCAAGCTTGTGTTGAACACTAAGTGAAGGATTCATAGAAGTGAGCATGAGGCTCTTCTTATATAATTTGGGTTGTCCATTGAAAAGCTTCTGAATAAAGCAAAATCACTTACGATCGCTATCTTCAATGATCGCAATCGTATTTTCATCACGAAAAAACTATCGCTAAGTCTAGCGCTAATTTGATGGTCCGCTGTCCGTTTTAGCTTTATGAGAAAAAGCATGATAAAAAATAATCTTCGCGTTATCGTTCCTTGCTGGCGATGGGTTTTGAACCCACGTCCTATGGTTGAGATGCACTTGTTCTATCCACGCTGCCAACGTCATTAGTTGTACAAGGCATTCAACAGATTAGATAGTTATGCTATTACTGTGAGCTATAAGGACCAACTTGACCAAATTTTTAACAAATAGGACATTGTTTCCAACAATCCCCCCTGCAATGTCATATTGGTACAATCTGTACTGGATCTGCAAACTGTCACAAACTGCAAACTATCACAAGCTTCAAGCTTGTACTTCCGATACTTCAGAAAAAGTCTTCTTCAAAATTGAATTTGACTTTCCTTCAAAAAACCTGAATTTGCTGAATATGAACCATAATACTTGAGAAAATATGCAAACTAGATATCCAATAGTGTATACATCAAGCAATCACTGCTTGACAACAAATATAGCATGAACTGTCTCCTGAACCTGCTATCTCCTGTTTTCACAAACCTGAAAACATACACTAGGATCCACATATTTGCATTTACCTTCCAAAAAGGTTTCTCAACGTACTTCTGCTGTGTCATGTAAATACACTAAACAAAATCAAGAACTGAATCCTGGAACCTGTGACTGTCAACTCACAACTTAGTGTATTATGAACACTGCTGGTTCATCTCTGACTGTACTCAACTCAATATGAGTCAAAAAATCTATGATGTCATAATGTCTTCATCCTTTAAATCCTTCATACCTTCTTTCCTTCAGAACCTGGTATAAACATATATGTGCGCACTTCTGAAATATACCTTTCTGAAATATCAAGTTTCTCCTCAATAGAACTCTGGAACCTTCTCCTGAACAGGAACATCCTAACAGGAACTTTCTCCAAACATTCTCCTTCTTCCTTCTTCTTTCAAAGCTGGAACATAAAGAGAACCCGACAAAGGAAATATAGGAATACCTGTAGGTATGACTCTACATTCTTTTACATATGGCTGAAAATAAGTCTTCATGTTTCATCACCTCCTGGATGACTTAACACTAGTATCCAAAATTCTTCAAATATATCAGACTTTATGAAATGTGGAACGTCTTCCTTCTTTCAATAAATGTGATGTTCAGTGATCAATACCTGTATCTGAAACAAAATCTCTGAACCTTTTTTTTATTAGCACTGCAGTTGCTAATAGGGTTTTACTGTAAGTCTTCAGCTTCCCATATTATAGAATAAGGTTAGCTGATAAAACCTTGCTGAAAGCATTTTAGGATTCATACCCTTCTGCACATAACAAGTATTTCTATCTCTTTGCAACACAAATCTGATAGAATCTGAATCTTTGACTTACTTCTCCAATGTTAAGAATCTTTACAAACAAAGGATAGACAACTGAATCATAAATACTCAAGATCATACAAGATCTATTCAAGATCAATGATCTCTCTTGTGTAGAATCTGCTGTCATCAAACCTTCATGACTGAATGTTTGATTTACTTCCTGAATGTCTCCAAGTGTCCATGCTTCTCAAAAAGTTGTAAAACTTTTCTTCAAACAAATCCTTCAAGGAATCTGCAATTCCTACTTGAAACATAAGTGGACAAACTTCTCACCTTGAGAACTCCAAAAGCTGCAAGTTGATACTTCATAACTTTCATATTTTACCCGGGTGAAATGTGATAGTACCTGCTTGATTTTCTTTTGGCTAACTCCACTTTTCAATCAAGTGATAGGATCTAATGGAACACCTTTTTGAATACAAGCATGTATCCAAAAAATCAAGACAATCATAGAAAGTAGATTCTTTAACGGACTAGTACATCAACAAGATTCTGAATTTTCTGAAGTTTCTGAAAATACTGAGTATGAGGTAACCTTTTCCACACATAAAACCTCAACCCAAGTCTTCAACATCTGCTACAAAAAACTCTTTTACCTTGAGAGAGTTAGTTAAAGAAGAAATATACTTCTCTGCAACTTGTCATATACCAAGTAGCTTTGTATTGACACTCCAAGAATTCTTTGAGGGAACATATAAGCTGCCTGCTTAAAAGCTTCAACTAAAACATAACTCATACATATATGAGTTAAAACATATATCTGCTGCTTTTCTTTCTCTCAATGCAATTCTTTGTCAAATCTACTAAATCATGACCAAGTGTAATGCAAAACAAGAAACTGCTTCTTCTTTAAACAAGATGTTCTCGTAGACTTGTCTTTGGGTGTAGAGGATAAAATAGGAAAAGTATATGGAAAATATATGAGAAAAGGAAGCCTTATTTTTCTTTTGGAAATGATGGACTTTCTTTTTCTGCATCTTTCTTCCACCTGATGATGTCAACATTTTCAAACTTCTCTTCCATACCTTTTGTTCTCTTCATCTTGAAGTAGCAAACACTCTTGACCTCTTCAAATGAAATTTTCTCTTCCTCTAATGCTTAGAGTAAGAGATAAAACAAACATGGTATATAAATGGAAGTTGAATATAGAAAGATGTTTTATCATCTCCTCATATCTCTGAATCAAAATTCTGCTTCAAATGTCTGAATCGACTAAATTCACCAATCGTTGTCTGAATGATGAATTGCCCTTCTAGAGTTACCTTCTCTAGATACATTTGTACCTTGATATCCAACCAACTTACAACAGAAAATTGGCTGAAAAAACTCATCTCATCTCTGCACTTGTCTTCTTAGATGAACTTTCTTGCCATGAAAGAGATCTTCTCAAAACTCTCTAGAAAAACCTCTAGATACCTGTTTTGATGTAGCCTTTAACTTTCAAATGATGAACGCGTATAAAAGAACTCCTTGAAATCTTCAAATCTCTTCATAACTGCTCTTCTAAGACATGACCTGCAAATGATAATCTGATAGTAGAAACTGATACCTGTGATTTGATGTCGATCTGATTCCTTCATCTTCTCTAAACCATTGTTCTTCCTTGAATTTGAAGTAGTCTTCTCTTCATCAAGTCTGGGTCTTCAAACAATACTTTTGTAAAGTATTTGCATACTCTTCAAAAATATTCGGCTGCTAACAGATCATCAACTTCATACTCCACACTGATGAATGTAACTGAAGTGTCTAATTCTCAAATCTCTACTCATCTAGATTAAGTGTGTATGTCAAATGTCAAATGTTAGAAGATGCTTTCAAATCATATGTTGTAAATCTGGAAGTCTAGGAACCTGGGATTATGAATGAGCCTTAATGCATTGATGCCAAAGATCTAAAGTTCTGTAACCAAAACCTTAGTGCTCTGATACCAAATGTTGGAAGTGAGGTAGGCCCTTAGGCTCATGTCACAGGTCCATGGTTCCATAGTTCCATTCATATACAACATTAATTCCAGCAATCTTCCATATTGACAAAACATGAACATTCCACAACTTAATCATACAGATGATGAGATAAAGATAGAGAAAGAATATATGACATGTGTAAGGTGTTACGTAAGCCATCGCTTACTCATAGTATCATATATACCAATGTTCAATGTACAATGTGGGAGCAAAATTCTCAACCATTCTATGTGATGAGAAATAGATGAATGAGTGAATGTACAATGTAACAAACATATTCAGATGTGTGGGCAGTAATCTGAATATACATGAGATGTGTGACCTTATAGGTTATAGAAGAGTGAATATGAGTGACTGAAAGAGGAAGGATCAGTGTGAATGGAAATCCTCAAACTCATGTGAACACACCTTCTCAAACACCTCATAAAAATATGCATAAAGCATATAAGTACTGATTCTCTTGTACCTATGCCGAATAGGACTGCTTCTGATATGAACGCCACAGCCTCCATAAACTTCAAGTAGTACTTGTGTGCATAAAGAGAATATGTACCTGAATACTTAACATAAGATGTGAATCTTATGTTAACCACCATCCAATGTCTTTGAAGTAGCCCGACATCTTCTTGTAGAAGACAGTCTTCAACCTAATATCTTCCTGTAGAAGATAATCTTCAAAATCATGTAGATGGTCCCATCCAATGTCTTTGAAGTAGCCAGACATCTTCTTGTAGAAGATAATCTTCAACCTAACATCTTCTTGTAGAAGTTGATCTTCAAATACATCATGTAGATGGGCGATCCTCACCATCAAGCTGCTAATAATCAAGTCTTCTTGCCATGAACAAGAGATGACCTCCTCTCCATGAGCTAGAGTGTGAGCACACCCTTCATCTTCCCCAAGAAGAATCACCAAGAGGAACTCCATAGCTGCTCCTCAACATGCTTCAAGTTAGCACCATGGCTGCCCCATGTGCTAGAAGAAACACCACCTCTACTGAGGTCCAAGCTCCAAGCTTGTGTTGAACACTAAGTGAAGGATTCATAGAAGTGAGCATGAGGCTCTTCTTATATAATTTGGGTTGTCCATTGAAAAGCTTCTGAATAAAGCAAAATCACTTACGATCGCTATCTTCAATGATTGCAATCGTATTTCCATCACGAAAAAACTATCGCTAAGTCTGGCGCTAATTTGATGGTCCGCTATCCGTTTTAGCTTTATGAGAAAAAGCATGATAAAAAATAATCTTCGCGTTTTTGTTCCTTGCTGGCGATGGGTTTTGAACCCACGTCCTATGGTTGAGATGCACTTGTTCTATCCGCGCTGCCAACGTCATTAGTTGTACAAGGCATTCAACAGATTAGATAGTTATGCTATTACTGTGAGCTATAAGGACCAACTTGACCAAATTTTTAACAAATAGGACATTGTTTCCAACAGTTATATCTGTGATGAAATTTGAAAGAGACCTTTTTTTTTAATTTTCAAGAAAGTGTTTTCTCTTTCCTTTCGTATGTTTCCTGTGACTTATGTTGTGGGAGCTTTGGTGTGGTGTGTTTTTTTTTCAGGATGGTAAATGTAAAAGAACTACCCATTCATGATTTCAAAGCTGATTCAGTAACTTTGTCAAGAGGACATTGGTTCCTAGACAGTGAGACAGTGGAGGAAGAAGTGGTGTTAGAATCTAATGGAGAACAGGACCTTCCGAAAGCTGAACAGATAATCAAGGAGCTGAAGGAAACAATCAGTATTATTGGTCAACACATCTTTACATTGGGTGTCGGAGGCTATAAATATACAATGTTATGCCCATAGTTCTATAAATTTCAGAAAGTGACTGCTAATTACAAAAGATGGAAGGTAGTTGGACTTCATAGACTATTGGATGAACCTCTCTTTTTCATAGATTTTGAGAGAGTCTCACAAGTCATGTCTTGTCTGATTGAATTTGGCAAAGGTAATGATGCATACTTCAGATGTTCAGTCAAGAATAAGGAAGACAAAGAGGTGGAGATAACCATCAAAGCACAACACATTAGGGTAGCTCTTCAATTTTATCCTATGGGAACCAAATTGGATGGGAGCTTTGCCAAGAAGAATGCAGTAACATATGCTGAATATTCCAAGTTTGTGGATTTCAAGGGTAAAGAGAATGAAGAATTTCCCACAAGAATGTTTCTTCAATATTTTTGTTTTCCAAAACTGCCAAGATACACAATGCCTCACAAACCAGTTACACTGATCATGTTCAATAACAAAGATAAGACTAAACCCTTTGGAGTAATGGATGTGACTTCCTACATTCATGAATAATTAAAGGAAGTAGCAAAACACTGGCAACAGAGAAAGTTTATGAATGGAGCCGAGTTTTTGACAAGGATTATATATCATATTCTAGATATGGAGGATCAATTGAAGTTGGTTCCAAAAGCTCAGTACTTTAGGAGTTCGATGGCAAGAATTAAGAGTTCCTCAAAATTGATGTTAGTTAGAGAAACAAAAGTCCAAACAAGCATGAGAGGGTCAGGGAGGAGAAGGAAAGTTGCATCAGAAGAGGTAGTTCCAGCCAAGAAGAGAAGATTTGATCCTAGGAAAGTAGCACTGGAGCAAGAAGAAGTGACAAAAGAGGAGTATGAAGCAGCCCAAAAGGAATTCCAATCCTCAAAGGAGCCCCATCCACCCCGAACAAGAAAAGAGCAACTCTATTCATACTTGACTCAAGGCAATGATAAGAGGGCAATATATGAAGCTCAATATCAAAAGATGCTGGAAAACTATCCATGTAAAGCAACTGGCTGGATACAAGAGGAGATGGAACATTATGAGGAATGACATGACCAGATGATGGCAGTAGAAACTAAAGAAGTATTTGTAAGGAAAGAAGTGGAGTTATTGGCTTATTTCAAAGAATTACAAGGATCTCTAGAAGCCAGAACTACAATGGTGGTGAAAAGGAAAATCCAAAAAACGTTTGCTCAGAAAAAGAAACCAACCAAGAAGGATAAGGGTAAGGCTATTGAGCATGAGATTGTTGAAGAGATAGTAAAGACACCATCAGCAGAAAAGAATCAAAAGGAATCATTTGACAAGGAAGAAAAAAGTGAGGATAAAAAAGGAGAATTTGGAGTAGCTGCCTCTTTAAAACTCTCATTTGATTCAGAGAGTGATATTGAGAATTTTCTATTAAAGAGTTTAAACCTATCAGTTCCAAGTACACTAGTTAAAATGGTACAAGCATCAAAGAAAAATAAAGCATCAGAAGAGTTGAGTCAAAGTTCAAAGGGAATATAGATTTGTGAAGAATCAACAAAACAAATCAGTCTTGGAGAAGAAAAGAGAAGGTTAAGGGGGAAAGGAGCAATACTGAAGGAAGATGATGTAAAGAAATTGGAATTCGAAACTGGTCTTGAAAGAATACCTAAGGACATCAGATTTGCTTGTAAAATTATCATGAATAACATAGAGCATTTTAGACCTTCTAGCAGAAATATGATTATATCAGGGATGGTTGCTGAATCAAAATTTGTAAAAGATGGTAGAATTATCACTGAGTAGAAGAAAGAAAAGGAACAATTAGAGGATCAGATAAGAGTATTATAGGAGAAGAATGAAACCTTGACAAAGAGGTTGTTTTCATTAGAAGCACAGGAAGTTCAAAATCAGAAAAAAATTCAGTGCCTTGAAAGTAAATGTACTAAAGAGTTGGAGCATAGTAATAAAGTAGAAATGGAACTGAAGAAAATAGAAGGCAAGTTGAGAACACTCCAAAGTTCATATCAAATAATGGCCAAAGCCAATGAAGACATAAAGAAGTTGTTGATGGAGGAAGGACAAATGAAAGGAGAAAATCAGACTGCACAAATGAATCAGGAGGGAGTAGAAACAATGAGTAAAGAAATTCAAACGTTGCAAGAAGAACTTAAAGAAGCTAAGGAAGTAGAAAAACAAGCTAGTGTGCATGCTGCTAGTGCCATGAGGGGATAGAACAAATTACATCTGGATATAGAAAAAGAAAGGAGTGAATGGAGCTCAGAGAGGGAACTGCTGGTATCTCAGAATCAGGGATTAATGATGGAGGTTATAGAGTTAAAGAAAAATTTGGAAATTCAACAAGGAAAAGTTGAGGAACAAGTAATGACCACACAAGCAGGGGAGAAGAATTAGTGGAAGATAATAAATTTCAAAATTTTTGTGAGCAAGAAGACAAAAATATTGAAGATTATTCAGATGAATTTGTGCAGATGCTTCTGACAAACAGGGAATCAAGGATGAAGTTCATAAGGAAGATGCATGATGAGTATAAAGATCAGATTGTAAACTTTGCTCGAAGAATGGAGTAAGTCTAGATCAACATCATTGGGCAACAGATGGTCTAGGAATACCATTTTGTACGATCCTTGAAAGTGTCAAGAATTATCAGATTGCAAGAGTAGGTTTACCACCTAATAAATATTTGGAGTATGAAGAAGATATCAATGTCAATAAAGAATTATTTGAAAAAGCTAACCCTAAATGGAGGAATAGGTGGTTGGATTTGAACAAGGAATGCAGAAAGATCTGGAAGGAAGCACCATTGCAATTAAAGATAAATCTAGCTTATTGCCTAATAGCTAGAAGAAGGGAGTGGTCAGTATTTTGGGAAAGAAGAAATGCAGGGCAAATTCCAATAAAGTGGCTGAACTTTCCAAAGATTGCAAGACCAAAAGCAGGATCTTGGCCAACCAAGAAATATATGATTGATACTGTAGAGTCTATCATCTCCACATATAAAGATGTGAATGATCCCGCCTGTATATTATTAGTCAGAATCATGCGACTTATAGTGGCCTGTATAGAAACCTTTACACATACAGAAGTATGAACCCTCAATTATAGAGGATTTAATTCACCTACAGATGCTTTACTTTTTTATTTAGGTGAAACTCCAGACAGAATTTGTTTAATGGAATACTACAACAAAATTGTATTTTGGGGAAGCCATTACGTTCAAATCTTTGAGGATGCTTTTGATTATGGGTTCTTTGAAAGGGAATCCGAAATTTTTGGAAATCTGTTAGTAGTTACAAAATCAAGACTTACTGCATATGAAGCCGCATACACAAAATATCTGAAGAAGGATGTGATAGATAGAACAGAGGCAGCAATCCAGTGGAGGAAAGCTTTGTTCGAGATGGTGAATAATCTGAATATTACATAAAGAAAAAGTCATGATTTGTTGTCACAGGTTTATCAAAGGAAGAAGAAATAAATGGGACTCACATTATTCTTCTGTCAGAATAATTTTTGTCAGGAGTCAAAAACTCTAGGAGGGGAAGAATGTTGGAAGAAGCATTTTTTGAAGGAAATTATTTGTAATTTGACATTTTTTGTAGATATATTTATGCAAATGATGTAAAATTGAGGAAGAGTCTTCCTCATGTATAGTAGAAGCATATGTATTTTTCTTATAATTTTTGGAAGTTCTTTGGTAGCATATTTTTAGATTAGAAGGTAGAAGGACCAAATTTCAAGTGTGAAAAGGGACACTTGAAAAAGTATAAAAGATATTTTCTTCTACTTTGAAGAGGTTGGTTGTATTATTCTGATGCTATCCAAGTAATGTGAAGAGCTTTCTTGCAAAAAATCGTGTTTCTACTTCTCATGATAATCTTCTTGATTTGTTGAGTCTTCCTATTGTGAAATCCATGGAATTTGTGAAGTTTTATTGTGTATTTCTGAGTAAAGTGAGAGAGGTGAATGTTAGTATATTGAGCAAGATATTGCAAGATATCA
>CM035406.1:240410905-240448405 GCA_020310875.1 Ceratopteris richardii | reverse complement strand
GCACAACATCTCTACTCACCATAAAACCTTTGTTGGATGGATTATAAAATGTGCATCCTTTCTAATTTTAATCATACCCTATGAAGATGCAGTTCTCTGCCTTAGGGTCTAGTTTACCTCTAATTTGAGATGTGATGTGTACATAAGCAAAACATCCAAAGATCCTGCAATGATCAAGTGATGGCCTTCTACCATGCCATGCTTCATATGGGTTCATCCCGTCAAGTGATTTGGATGGCAACCTATTTACAAGATAGGTGGCAGTAGATACACTCTTTGCCCACAAATGATTAGGTAATTTTTTCTCATTTAGCATCGACCTAGTTGTTTCAACAATTAACCTATTTCTCCTCTCTCTCATCCCATTTTGCTCAGGGGTATACCTTGTTGTAATCTCCCTTTTGATTCCTCTATCCTGCAAGAATGCATCAAAGTCATTTGAGAAGTACTCAACTCCTCCATCTGACCTTAGTATTTTTAGGCTTCTTCCTGTTTGGTATTCCACAAGTGCAAGATACTTCTTAAAGCAACTAAATACTTCATCTTTGTGCTTCATAAAATATAAGATAGTCCACCTACTGAAATCATCAATGAAAGATACATAATACCTTGATCCTAAAATTGAAGGGTCCTTACTTGGTCCACATACATCTGTATGGACAAGCTCCAAGTAGTCCTCATGCATGTAGCCTTTCCTTGAGAAGGGTAACCTCTGAGATTTTCCAAACTGACAAGCGCCACATTTATAGATCATGTGTTGCTTGGATACATTAGGTATCCCAAGCACACATTGATCTCTACATATTTGCTTTATGGTTCTCTCACCAATATGTCCTAATCTTTTATGGCAAATCTCAAGCTCTGACAATGTTTGATCTTTATAGTTATAGAGTGCAATATTCTTTGTATCTTCAAGTTCAAATGTAAATAACCTACCTGTCTTTTCTCCTTTGGAAAATCTTTTGAATCCATGTTAGGGATCCTCCAGAAATGCTCCATATTTGTTGAACCTAACCTGGAAACCCTTTTCCACATTTTGTCTAACACTCATCAAATTCTTGGTGATTGTAGGTACATATAGAACCATGCTCAACAGATTTCTATTTCCATCAGAGGTTTTAACATTTCCTACCTTGACCACTGAGTGTTTGGTGTCATCACCTATTTGCACTTGGTTCTTTCCATTAGGTTCCTCAGGATCAGAGAGAAGAGCTACATTGTCTACCACATGCTTTGAACATCTTGAGTCAATGTAGAAGAGATGGTCATCATTCATATCTTGCTTTGAAGTCATATTCATAATTAGAAGGGAATCCTCTTGTTCCTCTGTGTAGTTGTTGTAGTCTTTCCTTGATTTGTAGCCTCCTTGGTAGTTGTTACTGTAATTGTTGTTGTAGTTTCTATTGAAGCCTTGATGATGGTTGAACCTTCCTCTTGATTGTGTGTAGCCACCTCTTTGGAAACCTCTACCTCTTTGATTCTTGAAGTTCATCTTACACTCATCTATAGTGTGATTTGATAAACCATAAATATTACATGGGGAAGAGTTGGCAGGTCTCCCCCTACCTTGCTTACCTCCTCTACCCCTACCTCTTGAGTTCCTAGTTCTCCTTGCATAGTTAACTTGAGAAGTAGTACCTTCATCCTCAATCTTTTTGCTTTTCCCTTTCTCTTTAGACTTGACTTTATCTGTGTATAGGGCAGAAGAGCTATTACCAATTGATGAATCTCCATTTTTGTTGAGCTTGGCTTCATGGGTAAAGAGTTGCCCCATGAGTGTGGTAAGATCTAGAATCTACATGTCCATGTACAAGTCCATGGTAGTTGTGAAGCTTTCCCATTTGTCATTTGCCTTGATGCCATTGATTACTTGCCTTACTATTTGCTCCTCTTAAATCTCCTCTCCTATGCTTGCCAATTGGTCAGCCACATCCTTAACTTCGGTCACATACTCTAAGATGGTTTGCTTGTTGGTGCAAGTCAACCACCAATTCATGTTTTAGATAAATACTTGAAGTCAAAGAATGAAGAAAAGATTGGTTTATGAAGCTTGAAGATAGTGTATGTTGAGAAGATGAAGACTTGTATACATATGTACATTACTTTGTAGTTAGCTCACATATACCTTTTGTATGGTCATGAGCTTGTACATATATGCCTATATATACAAGTAAAAAGCTGGGGAAAATATGAGAGATCAAGTGATTAGAAGAATTAGAAGTCATTAGACACTTTAAAAGTGAGGAAAATCTCTCTCTCATCCAGATGTAAAAGTTTTTTGAATAGAAGAAACGTTGTGCCTGATATTTTGTTGTGTTCTCCTTCTATGCTAGATCATTTCAAGAATCCTTTTGTAGATGTCTAATTCCATAGTTAATGAGTCTATGATTAAAGTTTGAGAGCCTAATTGTAAAGAGGCTGAGAGAATTATGTGTATGAACATCTGTATGTGAAGAATTGTTGAGTGACTTCTAAAACAGGCACAATCTCGATGATCAAAGAATTGATCAATTCTCAGTGCAAAAAAGTTTTACACAAATGAGGATTCAAAATCTAATTTGGAAGGTAAGCCATCTATGGCTAAATGCGTTTGCTTGAATGGGTTCTAGTTTGAGAGAACCATGTGTTAGAAGTTGCAGGTGTCAGAATCGATTATACAGGAGATCAGTTTTAGACATAGGTGAATTGTTTGATAAATTTCTCAAGATATACTTAATCTTTTGGAATGATATAACTTGGAGAAGGTGTGCAATCTGTAGAGGACACCTTGTGCAAAGTTTCATAAAAAACTTTACACATTTGATTATATAATGAATGAGTTATGTGCAGCAGACTTTCTAAGAAGTGATTCTCTTCACAGTTTGTTCAAGATTTTGATAATTGAATATTGATCCGCCAAATTGTTAAAGGTTCTGAGTTGTTCTTGATATAGAGGTGCTCTCACATCAAGAATATCTTGTTTGTTTGGAGGTTAACACTCTGGATCAGTGGTATCAGAGCAGGAATCATCAAAATTGAAGAAAGGAGGACCCTGACTACTGCAGTCATAAACAAATCAACACTTGAAGGTTCAAAAGTTGAAATATTGAAGGGAAAGCTTGAGAAGGAATCTAGAAGTCATCAAGAAGATCAAAAGGAACTTCATTCGAAGTAAGGTAGACTTATTACTCATAAAGTTTGAAGAATTTCATACACAGGTGAAGAAAGGATGGGAGATTCTCTTCAGATAGAGAAGCTGGATAGAGAAAACTATCTAGCATGGTCAATGAGGATGGAAGCTCACCTCATGATCAAAGACTTGATAGGTTACATTACAGGTGAAGAAGAAAAACCACAATTCAGAGATCCTAGTGTTCCAACTAGGGATGAACTATCAGATTTGAAGACTTGGATGAAGAAGGATGCTCAAGCAAGGAGCATTATCTACATGGGAGTCAACGACTACTTGCTACCTCATATTAGAGGTCTTGAAAGTGCAAGTGATATATGGAATGCTTTGGAGGAGCATTTCCAAAATAGTACAAAGTCAAGGAAGGCATCTTTATGGGCAGAGTTTACCACATTCAAGAAGAAGGCCTCTCAATCCATTTCTGATTATGTAACAAGGATTAAGGACATTGCAGATGCATTAGGAGCAGTTGATAAAGATATTGAGGAGGATTTGGTAAGGCAAATCCTCACAGGTTTGAGACGAGATGAGAAATGGAAGCCAATCATTTTTTCTACTGAATTCTCACTAGATCATTTCACTCCTGATTTAAATAAATTGCTAGGACACATGCTAACTTTTGAGTAGGATGTCAAAGGTGATCGTGATAAGAGTGTAGGTCAAGCAATGTATTCAAAGGATAAGAAGAAGAATAGCAAAGGAAAACAACAAGCAAATGAAGATGAAGGTAGCCAAACTAACTTCCTAAGAGGAAGAGGAGGTGGAAAAAGTAGAGGAAGAGGCAGAAGCAATAAAGATGGAGCAAAAGCTTGCTAAATTTGTTGTAAGACAAATCACTTAGCTCATGATTGTTGGCATAATAATCAGAATAATGGAGGATATAATCATAAATTTAATTCAAGAGGAAGAGGTGGTAGAAATCAAAGAGGTAGAGGTAGAGGTAGTAGAGATTACTTTGGAAGAAATGCAGGTAGAGGATTCCAAAGTCAATCCTACAAAAATACCTACTACAATTATGCTTCAGATCAGAAGAAGGATTCAACCTTGATTATGAATGCAACTTGTGAAAGGAAAAGTGAAGACCAAAGAGTCTTCTACATTGACTCAGGGTGTAGCAATCACCTGAGTGGTAATATAGCTTTGATGACTGATTTGGAGAATAAGGTAACTAATCATGTAGTTCAAACAAGTGATAATACAAAGCACAAAGTGAAGTCAATTCGATCTGTGAAGGCCACTGATAGAAGTAATCTTTTGAGTAAGGTCTTGTATGTTCCTAGAATTCAAAAGAATCTAATAAGTGTAGGGCAAATTGTTGAAAAAGGTTATGAAGTAAGGTTCACTAATGATGGAGTTTTTGTGGAGGACCCTAGCAATGAGTATAAACAAACTGTTTCAGGGAAGATTGAAGGTTCAACGTAATGTTGGTCATGCCTTGTTCACTTATGGAGGACATAAGATCTCTGAGTTAGATCTTTGGCACAAAAGGCTTGGACATTTCAATGAAAGAGGTATTAAAGATATGGTTAACAATGGTTCAGTGCTTGTATTACCTAATGTTGCAGGTCAACATATGACATACAGATATGAGTCATCTCAATTAGGTAAGGCTCATAAACAATCATATAATAAGCATGGATTTATGTATTAAGAGAAGCTTGAATTGGTACACACAGATGTGTGGGGACCATCAAAGGATTTCAGTATAAATGGTTCAAGATATTATGTGATTTTGTTGATGATGCTACCAGGTGGATCATTATCTATGTGATCAAAGATAAATCAGAGGTATTCAATACATTTAAACATTATCATGTGTATGCAGAAAGAGTTATAGGTCAAAAGTTGAAGAGACTAAGGTCAGATGGAGGGGGAGAGTATTCCTCTAATGAGTTCAGTGATTACTTATGGAATGCAGGTATAAAAAGGGAAGTTACTTGCAGGTACTCTCCTCAACAAATTGGTGTAGCAGAAAGAAGGAATAGAACTCTTGTTGAGTTTGCAAGATCCATGATGAAGGAGAAAAATTGTCCAAATTATTTGTGGTTTGAGGCTATAAATATAGCTACATATTTGGTCAATAGGTTACCATGTAAAGCTTTGCAGGGTATGACACCATATGAGGCATGGTGGGGTAAGAGACATACCTTAGATCATTGCAAAGTATTTGGATGTTTGGCTTATGCATATGTGCCATCTCAATTGAGGCATAAATTGGAACCTAAAGCTGAAAAGTATGTGTTCATTGGATATGATGATAAGCAGATGGGATACAGGTTGTGGAGTCCATCCACAAAACAATCCCTTCTATCAAAGGATGTTACATTTGATGAGAAAGGTACTTGGTATGCAGGTACGATCATTAATCATACATTTGATGAAGAAGTTGTGCATCAAAAGAAAGGTAAATCAAAGGTTCAGATATTTGATGAAGAAGACAACAATGAAGTACAAGTTGAAGTTGAAGAAGTGCCAAGGTTTGATCCAAAATGTGATGAACCAAAAACTTCAAGAAGTGGAGAACTCAAAATTTCATCAAGACACAAATGGCAACCTACAAGATATAACTATGATATTTCTTTTCTGGCTACTAAAGACTATGCTTACTTGGTGAAAGCAGATGAAGACCCTTCTACATATGAAGAGGCAAAAGGTAAGGAAAATTGGGAGAAAGCTATGAAGGAAGAGTATGATGCATTGATGGAGAATGAGACATGGGATTTGGTTCCTAAACCAAATATTCTGAAGACCATTGGATGCAAATGGGTCTACAAAACAAAGAGGTATGCAGATGGAAGTGTGTCTAGGTATAAAGCTAGACTTGTTGTGAAAGGGTTTGCTCAAACATATGGAATAGACTATGATGAGACTTATAGTCTTGTGGCAAAGATGACAACCATCAGAACACTCATACCCATTGCTGCATGTAAAGGTTGGAAACTATGTCAATTAGATGTGAAAAATGCTTTTTAAATGGTTATATTTGAAATGATGTTTTCATGGAACAACCAGAAGGATTTAGAGATAAAAGGTATCCAGATCATGTATGTAAGCTCAAGAGAGCTTTGTATGGTTTGAAGCAGGCCCCAAGGGCATGGAACTATAGACTTGTGAAGTTCTTAAAGGAACTTGGTTTCCAAGTATCTAAAGCAGATAGTAGCTTGCTTCTCAAAGCAAGTGATGATGGGTTCATTTACATGTGCATATATGTTGATGATATAATTCTTACAGGTACACATGAGAATACAAAGCCTAAAGAAGCAAATGGAGAAAGAGTTCAAGATTAGTGACTTGGGAGACTTGTCATATTTCTTCGGCATGGAGATCTCATATACTCAACATGGAGTGCATGTTACTCAAGAAAGGTATTTGAAGAACTTGTTGATCAAGTTTAAAATGGAAGATTGCAAGGTAGCAAGGATATGAAGTTGTATCAAAGTCTGGTTGAGAGTCTTATCTATGCCACATTAACTAGGCCCGATTTGTCATATGCAGTTGGAGTATTGTCTTAGTTCATGCATTGTCCTAGGAAAGAACATTGGATTGCAGGACAAAGGGTGTTGAGGTAATTAAGGGTACACTCAAAGAAGGTTTGTATTATGGTTTTACATCAGATACAAACATCAAGATATATAGTGATACAGATTGGGCAGGTAATCCTGATGATAGGAGATCAACATATGGATACTTGTGTTATGTGGGAGATAAGTTAATCTCTTAGTGTTCAAAGAAGCAACATACAGTTGTTTTATAATCTATAGAGGCAAAGTATAAAGGTATCGTTGAAGCTGCAAAGGAAGTCATATGGCTAAAGACTCTTATGAAGAGTTTTGACATCATTCAGAGTACACCCACTATTCATGGAGATAACATGAGTTCATTGTATCTAGCTGTTAACCCTATTTTTCATGCCAGGACTAAACATACTGAGATTCAGTATCACTTTTTAAGAGAGAAGGTGAGTGATAAGGAGATTGAAGTGATACATACTTCAACTAAAGATCAAATTGAAGATATGCTAACCAAAAGCTTGGATGGACCAAAGCTACAGAGATTCAAAGACATGGCAGGTATAAAGAAGATAGAGAAAACCTCAATTGATGATTGAGCGAGAGCTGTTGGTGCAATTCAACCACCAATTGATGTTTTAGATAAAGACTTGAAGTCAAAGAATGAAGAAAATATTAGTTTATGAAGCTTGACAATAGTGTATGTTCAAAAGATGAAGACTTGTATACATATGTACATTACTTTGTAGTTAGCTTGTACATATATGTTGATATATTTAGGTAGTGATGTGTGTGAGCACTCTAGGACCATCGGGGCACTTTTTTCCCTCTTTAGGAGGTTTTTTTCCCTCAGCTTGTATATATGCCTATTGCCATAATGGGCTACTTATCTTTGTACATTCTCTAGTAATACATTCAGTATTGTGTGTTGTGATCCAAGCTTCTTCTTCTTCCTTGTGCTGTTCATGTGCTTCCGCAAATGTCTAACTCCAACAATTGGTATTAGAGCAGATCGTCGCTTCATCTAGGGTGCCGTCGACACTCCTTTGTTTGCAATCTCAAAATCGCACGAATTTTGGTGAGCATACTTAGCATGTTTCCCAGATCAAAATAGCTTTGTTGTATGGTGCCGAAATCGTGATCTGAGCTCGTTTCGGCCTACGAACGCACTATCACAGTGCTTGTGTAAGCTATTTTGTCTTTTTGTGCCAAAGCTATATACCAATTTCTGTTCGCCAGTATAAGCATCTCGAAGTCTGCTACAGGTCTAGTGGAATTGGTCTTGGCAGTTTTATTCAACTTTTTGAGATACAGTCAATTTTCTGCATCAAGTTTGCATCAAGGTATTTTAGTCACCGGCCATGGCTGAAAGTAGTGATGTATTCCGTATGTTGGCTGTTGAGGATAAGTTGGATGGTACCAACTACCCGTTATGGGCTTATATGATGCGACATGTGTTGGTTGCAAAAGGACTGTGGAACATTGTATAGGGTGTCAAAAAATGTCCTATCACACCTACAAGTGTTACAACTAGAGGTACTGAAGCTAATGTAGAATGTGTCGAAGATGATGATATTCTGCATATTCCTATTCGTGCTACGATTTCTGATGCACCTACTATAGAGCAAATTTGTTGGGATGGCAGAGATGCCCAGGCACATGCATTGATAGATTTGTCTGTCAAACGTGCCATTATTCCTCACATCCGCTCTTGCAGAACAGCTAAGGATGCTTGGGATACACTTACCACATTGTACCAAGCTAGGAATGAGGCTCGTGTTGCTTACCTCCGGAAACAATTAGAGAGTGATCATATGAATGAAGTTGATTCTATGGACAGTTTCCTAACAAAGATCAAGACTTGAAGAAACAATTGATTTCTGCTGATGAGGTTATACCAGATAGCTCACTTGTGCTGACCGTTCTGAATGGTCTTCCTGATTCATATCAGAGTTTTGCTTCTACTCTTCAGTTGATGATGAAAGGCAATCCAAATGCCTTATCATTTGAGGAGTTAGTCTATGTTCTATTGCAAGAAGATCAGTCCAGGCAGAACATGTCCATTATGCGAGTTGCAGATCAAGCTTTCCTGGCTAGTCAGAAGGGCAAAGGAAAATGGAGCTCTTCAACTAGTAAGCAGAAATCTGCTAATTCTGCATATTCAAAGAATTCCGGAAGATAAAGATGAGAAGAAATAAAAAAAGTAGAAATTGTTTTGTAAGTACTATAAAGGGAACAATCATATCATAAAGAACTGTCCAAAATTGGCTGTTGAAGAGGCAAAGAAGAAAGAGGTTGGAATGGTTGTTGTAGAGGCCTCTACACAAAAAATAGAGTCTGCTAATCTTGTGCAGGAAGAAGAATGGGCGTTTACTACTGTCTGCAGTTTGGACCCATCTTCTCATGAGTAGTGCATGTCTGTAGTAGACGCAGATGTTTGGTATTTTGACAGTGGGGCAACCAAACATATTACCTCGCAACACAGTTTCTTCTCTTCACTCGAGCCTGCCCCTATAGGGAATATTGCTACATGTACCAACAACTCCTCTTATCTAGTTATGGGAGTTGGTAAGATCATTTTGACTACTGATGATGGTAGTGCTTTCACTTTGTCAGATGCTTTATTTATGCCAGGGATCAAGAAGAACCTGTTATCAATTTTTGCATTAGCCAAGATTGGCTTGGTTGTGAAATTTGTTGATGATAGGTGTACAATTCATGATCTATCAAATGGTGATGTGATTATTGATTCTGGAATTTTATGTCGTGGGTTGTATAAGCTCATAGACTATGAAAGATCTATAAATGATTTGGCATGTGCAGTAAATGATTCTCAGGCTATGTCAGATGCAAAGCTTTGGCATGCACGCTTTGGTCATCTGAATTTTGCTAGTTTGCTATGCCTGCAGAAATCTAAAATGATGTCCTCTTTGCCCAAAATTGAGGCACTTGGAAAACATGTTTATGAAGGCTCTACTTTGGGCAAAATGCACCATTCATCCTCTCCAAAAGATGGTTAAGTTCGGGCTACTAAAAAATTGCAGCTTGTACATAGTGATGTCTGTGGTCCTATGCACCTTCTTTTGGGAATTATCTTTACTTCGTGACTTTCATCGATGATTTTTGCAGGCATGCATGGGTATATCCATTGAAGGCAAAGTCTGAAGTGTTCATGTGCTTCAAACAGCTTTTGGTTTTGGTTGAAAATCTGTCAGCATGTAAAATGGGCATCCTCCGTTCTGATCGAGGGGGGGAATATATGTCTTCTGATTTTAATGCATTTCTAGTTGAACGTGGGATAAAACACCAGTGTACAGTGCCATATACACCTCAATAGAATGGAGTTGCTAAACGAAAGAACAGGTCACTCATGGAGATGGCGAGGTGTATGGTCAAGAGTCAGGCTTTACCATATAATTTCTAGCTTGAGGCTGTCATGTGTGCAACATATGTACTAAATAGGTGTCCCACTAAAGCACTGCAGTCTATCACTCCATATGAGGCTTGGCATGATCGAAGCCATCTATTGCTCATCTGCGTGTTTTTCGTTGTTTGGCCTATGCATTAGTGCCTGAACAACATCGCAAAAAATTGGATGATAAGGCAGTAAAATGTATTTTTGTTGGGTACAATTTTGAAAGTAAAGGCTATCGTCTGTATCAGCCACATACTAAATGCATTCTGGTTAGCCGTGATGTTGTTTTTGTGGAAGATGTTACTCAGCCATTGCTTTCATGTACTAAGGAGACATCTGTTAGCTCCAAAGACATGTATGATACTTTGTTGCCTCTTTTTATAGGTGGACAGTCTAGTGCTGGTCCTAATGAAGCAACTTCTCAACCTTTGTAGGTTTCATCTGATGATGCAGATAATTCCATTTCTGATGCTGATATACATGATGCACTTATTGATGAGAGAGCTGATATTGAGCAGGCAAGAACTATGCCAAAATGTCTGGTGTAGACCTTGTGTGACAGCAAATTAGATGCACCTCTATCATATCGTACTCGATCAGGCTCTCATAGTGCCTCTTTTGCATCAGATTGCTATGCTATGGCTGCATCTAGTCTCTGTGATGAGAATGAGCCTGTTTTGTTTGATGAAGCACAAAATTTAAAAAATTGGATGGGTGCTATGCAATCTGAATATGATGCAATAATGAAGAATGGTACTTGGTCTTTATGTGTCTTGCCTCCTAGCAACAAGGCCATTGGCACTAAGTGGGTATACAAGCTAAAGCGTAAACCTGATGGTATAGTTGACAGGTATAAGGCTAGGCTTGCTTCAAGGCCAAAATTCTTCAATAATGTGTCAATATATTTTGTTTGACACAATGCCATTCCACCATCAACTTGCATAAACTGAATGCCCAAATAGTGATGCAAATGCCCCAAATCAGACATCTCAAATGAGGCATGCAAATCAGCCTTAAACTCAACAATATGCTTCTCAATAGGACCAGTGAACAACATGTCGTCAACATAGACAACAATGATCAGAAGCACATCATTGGCACGCTTAACATATAAGGTGCTTTCAGTTGGATTGTTCTCAAAACCATGTGCAATCAGATAGGCATGTATCTTCTCATACCAAGCACGTGGTGCTTGCTTTAAACCATATAATGCCTTCTTTAACTTGCACACCTAGTTTCCATGCCCTTTCTGCACAAAGCCACGGGGCTGAAAATCATACACTTCTTCATGCAAGTCACCATTCAGAAATGTTGTTTTAATGTCCAACTGATGTACATTCCAACCATGATGGGCTGCAAGTGCATAAATGCTCCTTTTGTAGAAGTGTAATTCCATAGTTAATGAGTCTATGGTTAAAGTTTCAGAGTCTAATTGTAAACAGGCTGAGAGAATTATGTGTAGGTACATTTATATGTGAAGAATTGTTGACTGTCCTCTAGAACAGGTGCAATCTCAATGATCAAAGAATTGATCAGTTCTTAGTGCATAGTGTAAAGTTTTACACAAACCAGGAGTCCAAATCTAAGTTGGAAGGTAAGCCATCTATGGATAAAAGCATTTGCTTAAATGGGTTCTAGTTTAAGAGAACCATGTGTTAGAAGTTGCAGGTGTTAGAATCGATTATACAGGAGAACAGTTTTAGACATAGGTGAACTATTTGATTCATTTCTCAAGATATAATTAATATTTTGGAATGATTTAATTTGAAGAAGGTGTGCAATCTATGGACGACACCTTGTGCAAAGTCTTTTAAAAAACTTTACACATTTGATAGTAAATGAATGAGTTATGTGCAGCAGACTTTTTGAGAAGTGACTCTCTTCATAGTTTGTTCAGGATTTTGATAATTGAGTATTGATCCTCCAAATTGGTAAAGGTTTTTAGTTGTTCTTGACATAGAGGTGCTCTAACATCAAGAATAGCTTGTTCTTTTGGAGATTAAGACTCTCCATCATTGCTTGGGTTGCTTTCTTTGAGTGGTAAACTCAGCCCACAATCGGTTCTTCCTAGCCCTTGTGTTGGAAGAAAAATATGAAGACAATGTATCCCAAGTCTCTTGGGATGTTTTAGAGTTCCTAATATGTGGAAGAAGAAAGTCAGAGATAGAGTTAAGTAAATATAACCTTGCTAATGCATCTTTGGCACACCATGAATTGAGTCTTTCATGCTCCTCTCTTGTAGGTTGTCCTTTGCTTCTGAAAATGGGCATCTCCTCATCTCCTAAGATGTATCCATAGAGACTCCTTCCTTGCAAGTATGTCTTCATCCTCAAGGATCATGCTTGGTAATTGTTCTTGTCCAATTTATCAATCAAGGAAGGAAAACCATCTCCCATTTTACCTTAGCTTGCTCTGATACCAATGTTGGGAAAGATGGATGGACACTCCAAGAAATGAGTTGGTACTGCTAATCCCTACTCTCTACCTACCCTCTTTCACTTTAGAATTGAGTTGTAAGTTTTTTTGTCTTTCCAATGACACTAAATAAGTGCCTATGTACTTTGGAGATGATGCATGTAATGATTAATCCAAAACAGATAACTTCACAACTCACAAGTCACCAAAAACTTTCTATTTTGGTTCATACACCTACTGCTTATTAAGTTCAATGCTCCCAGCACAATAGCAATTAGGAAAATTCCTTCTAGGGATACCAGATTAACTCAAAGAGCTAATTGTTCCAAGTGGAATCACTTAAAAAGATTGACTATACACAGAGCAATCAATTTAGCAAGTGATACATTACCCTCGACTTTGTACTATGGGACATCTATAGAGAATGACCATTGACCACTTTGAGATGCTTTTCTCCCAATCAATTGAATTAAATGTCTTCAAAATTTGTTCGCACATAGTAAACTTAGACCTAATTCCAAGGAGCCATAGAACATTGAAAATGATGGAGTAATGATAGAGATATGAGCAAGACAAGAACACAGTTCTAAGTGGCAATGATAGAGAGACCAACAGAGATGATCAATGATGTATTGTATTATATGAAAATGGTGTACATGATCATTGGCATGAAGAATAATGCCCAATGATAGTGAGAAGTGTAGGCTATAGTAACAGCCACACACTCTCTACAATGTGATCAATTAAGGCACTAGAATGGAGAGGATGTCCTGTGAGATTTGTAGGCTTTACAAGATTCTATTAGTGTGAGTGACTTTTCAAAGGGGAAATGGTAACAATCCATAAGCAATGGTTCATGTGGATTTGCAAGAAGTACACATGGCTTCTTCCAATGCCTATCCAAGTGTGAAGGCTTGACATTTGCACCAACAAGATCAATGCTAAATGAAAAGAAACTTCCAAATTACTTATGGGCAGAGGCTGTTTCCACAACCACATACTTAACTAATAGGCTTCCATCCAAGTCCTTGGATGGAACGACACCTTATGAGCCTTGGAATGGCAAGAGACCTTCCCTAGACCATTGTAAAATCTTCAGGTGCATTGCTTATGCACATATACCCTCACAGATTAGAGGAAAGCTTGACCCAAAAGCTGAAAGATGTATATTCATTGGTTATGACCAAAATAAAAAAGGATATAGGTTGTATAATCCCACAAACAAAGGATTTATAGTTAGTAGGGATGTGTTGTTTGATGAAAATAATTCCTAATTTGAAGATGATCAGGAAAATAAAGCTACCCTGTGACTTGGAAAGTGATTTTGCAACTCTGACCCAAGAAGAACCATAAATATCAAAAGATTTCAGCTCAGAAGATGAAGAAAAAATTGACTACAAAGCTTGGACATCCAATGGAAAGAAAAAATTCAAACAATTGGAAGATATTCTAGAGTCATCCAATCAAGCACTTAGAAGATCTCAAAGGTAGAGTAAAAACCCCATAAGGTATGGCTATGACACATCAATATTCACCAAGCATTCGATATACATGACTAAAGACTCTATGTCAGAAGAGCCCTCTTCATTTGAAGAAGCCAATAAGAAGCAAGAATGGAGAGAAGCTATGCAAGAGGAAATTGAAGCACTTCAAGAGAAAAACACTTGGGATTTGGTCCCCAAGAAGCCAAGCATGAAGGTAATAAGATCCAAGTGGATTTACAAAGTAAACAAGAATTCAGATGGTTAAATCAATAGGTATAAAGCAAGGCTAGTAGACAAGGGGTTTGCTCAAACCCAAAATGGATTATGAGGAGATGTTATCACATGTGACTAAGATGCCAACAATTAGATTTTTACTAAGTATTGTTGCTTCAAAGAGTTGGAACTTGTATCAGTTAGATGTTAAAAATGCATTCCTGAATGGATGGATCTCAAAAGAAGTCTACATGGCTCAACCACCAGGATATGAAGACAAGGACAAACTAGATTATGTATGAAAATTAAGGAAAGCACTCAAAGGTTTAAAATAAGCTCTTAGAGCTTGGAACCAACGGTTAGATGATGGAAGAGTTTAAAATCAGTAACCTTGGTTTGTTAACATACTTTCTTGGATTAGAACTTGTATATATAGATTCCGGTGTCTTTATTAGTCAGAGGAATTACATTCATGATATGTTGGTTAAATTCAAGATGGAGAGCACTAAAGTTGTAGGTACACCCATGGAACTCAATCACAAACTTAGTTCTCATGAGGGAGAACTACTTGACATTACAAGTTATCAAAGGCTTGTTGGAAGTCTCAATTATGCAACCCTAACAAGAGCAGACATATGTTATGGAGTAAGTACATTAAGTCAATTTATGCATACACCAAGAAAACATCACATGGAAGCTCCCAAGAGGATCCTAAAGTATCTAAAGGGTACTATAAATGAAGGGATATTGTTAGAAGATGTATTTTTGGAAGCCTTTTTGAAGAAAAATAATTGTAAAATGACAAAAACTTGTAAAAATATTTATGCAACTGTTGTAAAAATAAGGAAGAGTCTTCCTTATGTAGGATAGAATCTTATGTAATTTTTCTAGAATTTTTGGAAACTCCTAGATAGCATATTTTTAGAATAATAGAGGAAAGGACCAAAATTCAAGTGTGAAAAGGGACACTTGAAAATGTATATAAGATAATTTCCTCTATTATGAGGGGGTTGGTTAATCATTTGTTTACATGCTATCCAAGTGAATAGAGAAGGAGTTTCCTACTGAAAATCGTGTTTTCTCCTCTTTGTGTGGTTTCTTTGATTTGTGAGTCCAATTCTTGTGTATCTATGGAGATTTGTGAGCTTCTATTGTGTAATTCTGTTGAATGTGTATGAAGAGAGCTGAATATTGATGTGTTGAGTGATAAGTTGATGAAGAAAGGTGTTGGAGATGAAAATCGTCTGTTTTCATAGAATCGCGATTGTCTCGTCTGTATGGTACAGGTAATATTTTTGAGTTTGACTTCATAATTGTGTTTTGCTGATAAAACAGCATGTATTAGACACCAAGATTGTGGAAAATGGCGGAGATTTGCTCAAGATAATCCAAACCCTAGAAATTCCTCTTCATTTTCACCATTCTCAGAAATCCAGCCATTATTCTCTTATTTCTTGGATTCTATCATCTAGAAGGGGCTGTGGTCTCATGAATACTTCCAGGATTGACAAAATAAAGATGTATTGTTGGTTCTTTATGCTAAATGATTGGAGAGGACAACTCCAAAGATCAATAACAAATAGATATTTTATCCATTCACATCTGACTTAGATATCAAGCTATATTCTGATGTAGATTGGGCTTGCTCAAAAGATGTAGGAGGAGCACTTTTGGCTACTTATCTTTTGCGGTTTCAAAGCTAATTTCATGGTCATCAAAGAAACAATCAACTTTGATATTGTCATCAACTGAAGCAGAATATAGGGGCTTAGCAAATGCAACACAAGAAGCTATGTGGCTAAAACTATTTTACTCATATTTGGGATTACATTCTTATACTCCAATAATCTTTGGAGATAACACTAGTTCACTTCATTTGGTTGCTAATCATGTATATCATGAAAGGACTAAGCACATTGAAGTGCACTATCAATATGTGAGATAAAATCTACTTAGCAAGGATATCTAATTGTCCTATGTGTCTACAAATTTTCAATGTGCAGATATGCTAAGAAAATCTTTGGATGGAACTAAGATGGATAGATTCAAGATGATGATTCGATTGCACAAAATCAAGGATAGATAGATGGATAGATACATAGTACATAGATAGATAGATAGATAGATATATAGATAGATAGATAGATAGATACATAGATAGATAGATAGATAGATAGATAGATAGATAGATAGATAGATAGATAGATAGATAGATAGATAGATAGATAGGTAGGTAGGTAGGTAGGTAGGTAGGTAGGTAGGTAGGTAGATAGATAGATAGATAGATAGATAGATAGATAGATAGATAGATAGATAGATAGATAGATAGATAGATAGATAGATAGATAGATAGATAGATAGATAGATAGATAGAGAGAGAGACAGACAGACAGACAGACAAACAGACAGATAGATAGATAGATAGATAGATAGATAGATAGATAGATAGATAGATAGATAGATAGATAGATAGATAGATAGATAGATAGATAGATAGATAGATAGATAGATAGATAGATAGATAGATAGATAGATAGATAGATAGATAGATAGATAGATAGATAGATAGATAGATAGATAGATAGATAGATAGATAGATAGATAGTTAGATAGATAGGGAGATAGCATGTTAGGCTTGAGGGGGAGCTGTTGGTGCAAATGAGTCCAAGCCTACATACTTGAGCAATTAGTATTCAATTCATAAAGTCATTTGAAGTCACATATGACTACTCTCTTGTAAAAGGCATTTACTTTTATCCTTGTAAAGCATAGCACATACTCTCACGTGGAGTTAGGAGGAATCAAATCATGAATCATTGGGTAGGAAATTGGTAAGGAAACAAGCCCTAAAGTTTAGGATTCGCTTTATGGAAAGAGTTTGATTTTGAATTCAAAAAGTGGCTCCAACTCTAGCTATAAAAATGGATCAAAATCTCACGTGAAATGAGCCCAATGGTGAGATCAATTAAGAGGGATCTTTAGTGTTTAGTGAGCTCATTCCATAGCTCCATCACTACCCTCACATTTTGCAACTATACATTTCCATTGTAACTCTATGTGATTTAATACATATACATTGATTACATCTCTACTTCACTTCTCTGTTATGTTCATCTTAGAATAGTGAACTTCTCAAACTTGGTTCTCAGTGCATACTTGACCAATTGATGTGATTTAAAGTGGTATAGATTCAACAGACTCTCTAGTTTATTGTTACAATGTTTCATTCCCATTGATTTATTCGATTTCAAGATATCATCAAAGTTTTTCTCATTGGTCTGCATACTATTGAAGCCCGAAATTGTCGGGATGGTCAATTGATTTGACAAACACAATTCTCATAGTAAACTTGATAATTTCAAGTGAAATAACTTATGATTGGTAGCTATCTAAGTCAATTACATAATCCCAAAGGAAATTTGATCAATTGCTATCAGGC
This sequence comes from Ceratopteris richardii, assembly GCA_020310875.1. Lineage (NCBI taxonomy): Eukaryota > Viridiplantae > Streptophyta > Polypodiopsida > Polypodiales > Pteridaceae > Ceratopteris > Ceratopteris richardii. The sequence continues at coordinate 240,430,761 of CM035406.1, read as the reverse complement.
GGAGAGCTCTATTCATTTTTACTGAGCATGTGTAGAGACCAAAATACCAAGTCGTAGCTCATAGTTGAATCTTCTACTCATCTGTTTTGATCCATTGATTAGAGGATCATACTCCAAAGCACTTAGGTGATTATTTGTGATTCTTAGGAAGCCCAAGGGATATACTTTACACTCCTCAGCTTGTTCTTGGTTGGTGTGAAGCAGGGATTTGTAGCACCACTTCATTTATGGAATCTATCCATCATCTCCTTCAACAAAAAACCTCCTTAAGGGGGAGAAAAGTGCCCCGATGGTCCTAGTGTGTTCACACACATCACTACCTAAATATATCAACAAATACCCCTTGGGAGTGATGCAGTGAACAAGGAGCTGGCACTCATGTATAAGGAAGTGTTGAGCTATTTGGAATCAATCCACAAAAGGAAGTAAGCCCAAAGCTTTGTGGAAAGCTTCAAAATTCTCCCTAGGCAAAGCCTTTGTGAAAAGGTATGCAATGTTCTCTTGTGTGGGCACATATGCCAAACTAACCTCTCCAAAGGAGAGATTCTCCTTGGCATAATGATAGTGCACCTCAATGTGCTTAGTGTGAGCATGAAACATAGGGCTCCTCGCAACTGCCAATATGCTCTGACTGTCAGTGAAGATGGTGGTGGTAGAAGACTGACCAACACCCAAATCATCCATAAGGCATCTAAGCCACACACACTCAACAATCACTATGAAAGCTGCCCTATACTCAGACTCACAATTGGAAGTGGCCACAATAGGCTACTTCTTGCTCAACCAAGATATACATGAGCTACCAAGCATGAAGCAAGAGCCACTAGTGGGAGAAAACAATCCAAGTAGTCGGGTACCACTCAAGTAGTGAAAGATGCACTTAATCGCTTGCCAATGCTTCACACTTGGGCAATGTATAAGCCTGCTCATCTCTGAGACAACAAACTTCATGCCAAGCATGTGGTGCTTTTTTCAAACTATATAAAGCCTTTTTCAACCTGCTCACTTTGTTTTCATGCCTTTTCTACACAAAGCCATGGGGCTGAAAAAATACACCTTCATGCAATCACCATTCATAAATGTAGATTTAATGAGCAACTTATGTGCATTCCAACCATGATGAGCTGCAAGTGTAGAGATGCTATGAACAGTAGTCATTTGACATGTAGGAGCAAAGGTCTCATCAAAATCAATGCCTCTTTCTTGAGCATAACCCTTTGCAACAAGCCTAGCCTTATACCTCTCAACTGTTCCATCAAGCTTATGCTTCAGCTTATATACCCACTTAGTGCCAGTGGCCTTCTTGCCAAGAGGGAAGTCACATAAAGACCAAGTACCATTCTTCATAATAACATCATATTCAGATTGCATAACAACTAGCCAATTTTTTGAATTTTGTGCTTCATCAAATGAAACAGGCTCATTCTCATCATAAAGACTAGAGGTAACCATAGCATAACAATCTGATGCAAAAAAGCAATGTGAGAGCCAAAAATTGTATGATATGAAAGATGTGCATCTAATTTTCTATCTCATAAAGTCTACACAAGCCATTTTGGCATACTTTTTGCCTCAATATCTTCTTTCTCATTAACAAGTGCATCATGTAAATTTGCATAAAAAATGGAATGATCTACATCATCACATGAAACTTGTAAAGGTTGAGAAGTTGCCTCATTAGGACCAACACTAGACTATCCACCTATAAAAAGAGGCAGCAAAGTGTCAGAGATGTCTTTGGAGCTAACTGATGTCTCCTTAGTACATGAAACTAATGGCTGAATAACATCTTCCACAAAAAACAACATCACAGCTAACCAAAATGTGTTTAGTCTATGGATGATACAGACGATGACCTTTGCTTTCACAATCGTACCCAACAAAAAATATGTTTCACTTCTTTATCATCCAATTTCTTGCATTGTTGTTTAGGCACTAATGCATATGCCAGACAACCAAAAAACACAGGTGAGCAATAGATGGCTTGTGACCATGCCAAGCCTCATATGGAGTGATAGACTGCAATGCTTTAGTGGGATACCTGTTAAGTACATATGCTGCACACATAATAGCCTCAAGCCAAAAACTATGTGGCAAAGCCTAACTCTTGACCATACACCTTGCCATCTCCATGAGTGACATGTTCTTTTGTTCAACAACTCCATTCTATTGAGGTGTATATGGAATTTTAGACTGATGTTTTATCCCACATTCATTTATAAATGGATTAAAATCAGAAGAAATATATTCCTACCCTCGATTAGAATGGAGGGTGCCCATTTTATGTCACGAGGAAGGAGATAAGGAAGAGAGCACACACACTCACTCTCAAGGAGAAGCACACACACGGATTGAGGCAAGGAAGAATGATCTTCTTCTTCTTCTTCTATTAAATAAAAGGAATGTACAAGAATGACCTAAAAAACAAGAATACAACAAGTGCAATATATAAAGATCAGTACATAACGAAAAACCTAATGTTCGCGAATGAGTGAGCTTGCAAGAAACAAATGTGCCATCACTCTCGGTAGATAAATCTAATAAAGCTCAATGAAGTGTCCCTGACATATATCGACGTGACCACTATTCATGTCAAAGAAACAAAAAACTGGTACGTGTCATCCTGGATCATCACACGTTGAGCTTGATATCTCAACACTCCCCCTCAAGCTCAACGCCATATCCTGTAATCCAAGCATCTCCCGAAACTTCTTTAACTTCTCAGCTCCAAGTGCTTTGGTGAAAATATCAGCAACCTGCTCATCTGTTCTCACATAAACAAGATCAATATCACCTGCTAATACCTTCTCTCTGATGAAGTGATAATGTACCTCGATATGCTTTGTTCTAGCATGGAAAACAGGGTTCCGTGCTAACTGTATGCTACTAAGATTATCACAATAGATAGTGATAGGCTTTTGCACTTCCACACCTAAATCTGCAAGTAACATCTCCAGCCATGATGCCTCACGTGCTGCCATTGCAACACCTCTATACTCAGCCTCTGTACTCGACAAAGCAATAGTAGGTTGCTTCTTACTGCTCCATGTAATAGCTGCACCTCCAAGTGAGAAAAGAAAGCCACTAGTAGATCTTCTATCTGGAGTACTACCAACCCAATCTACATTGGTGTATCCATGAACCCGCAACTCCACACCAGCTTCATAAAACAATGCATACTCAAAAGTAGCACTCACATAACGTAGAGTGCGCCTCAGAGCATCCAAATGTGGCTTCCTAGGAACTTGCATAAATTGACTTTTAAGTCCAACAGTATAACTTAGATCAGTCCTTGTAATTGTGAGATATATAAGACTTCCCACAATTTTCCTGTACATAATAGCATTTCCCAATGCTTCACCTAATGTAGTATCCAATTTGAAATTCTGATCTAATGGCATAGAAATTGGCTTACAATCAGCCATACCATACTTTTGCAGCATATTCAAGGCATATTGCCTTTGTGACATCCATATACCTATTTCTGTATGTATAAACTCAATGCCTAAGAAATAGTGCATCACACCAAGATCTTTCATGTCGAATTCCTGCATAAGAAGTTTCTTTACCTCTTTGATGCTTTCTTCATTATCACCACCTACAATGAGGTCATCAACATAAATAGCCACAATAGTGATGCCATCATCAGTCTTCCTTGCATATAGTGAGTGATTTGCATTACACATAAAGAACCCCATGTTGGTTAAGTAATCAGCAATCCTTGCATGCCATGCACGAAGGGCTTGCTTTAGCCCATACAAAGCCTTTTGCAACCTGCAAACATATCCTGGATGCTTTGAATCTTCATATCCTTGTGGCTGGTCCATATATACTTCTTCCTATAACTCACCATGTAGGAAAGCATTCTTCACATCCACCTGATGCAAAGTCCATCCTTTTGCTACAACTAATGCAACAAGTGTTCTGACAATAGACATTTTAGCTATAGGGCTAAATGTTTCCTCATAATCAATGCCATATGTCTATGCATAACCTTTAGCTACCAAACGTGCTTTATACCTACTTATGCTACCATCAGCATTATGCTTTACCTTGTAAACCCATTTGCAGCCTATGGGTTTCTTTCCTTGTGGCAATGGAATCAACTTCCATGTATCATTTCCATAAAGTGCAGCCATCTCCTCATCCATAGCTTTTTCCCAATCTGCATTACCAATTGCATCTTCAAAAGAAGAAGGTTCAACATCTTGTCATATGTCAATCGTTGCACTGAATTATGCATCCTCCCAGATCTTCTTGGTCCTGGGTCACTTCTTCTTGTATCATCTGCATGTGCCCTTCTTACTCCTAGAGTCTTCACAGAGGGCAATCCAAGTTCCTCATCAAGGCTCTTTTCTGAACCACTTGAATCTCCATCAACATCTTCAAAACCTGCACCTGTTTTACTACCAGTAGAAAGATTTTCTTTACCTTTCTTGGATGTATTTGATGAATTTTCTGGACTGAAATTTCCATGCAATCTTCCACTCCATGGATTTGAGTTGGAACTATTGCTTGGTGATGCATCCGGTCCACTCAAAACTTGAGATTCTGCACTTGATTTTTCATCATTTTCTTTGTCATTTGGTTCAAGATTCAGTCCTTCTTTGGCATCTGCATAGAAGCTTGACATTTCATCAAATACCACATCTCTGCTCACCTTCACCTGTCGTGTGAGTGGGTTATAACATTTGTACCCCTTTTGCTCAAGGGAGTATCAAATGAAGACACATTTTTCTGCTTTCCGATCAAGCTTCATCCTCAACTCATCTAGAACATGTACATATGCAATACAGCCAAAAACTTTCAGATGTGATAAGTTTGGCTTTTTACCTGTAAACTTCTCTTCAAGTGTAACTTGATATACAGTAGTAGTCAGAGTTCTGTTCATGATGTATACAGCAGTATGCACAGCTTCTGCCCAATAACAATAAGGCAAAATCTTCTCAGCCATCAAGGCTCTTGCTATTTCTGCAATATGTCTATTTTTGCGTTCAGCAACGCCATTCTGTTGTGGTGTGTACCTGCATGAAAACTGATGCCAAATTCCATGATTTTTTAGAAAACTGCTGAACTCATTTGACATGTATTCACCTCCTCCATCAGATCTTAATGCCTGAATGTACTTGCCTGTCTGCTTTGCCACCATAGCTTTAAAATTCTGGAAGTGAGTGAACACCTTGCTCTTCTCTTTCATGAAATATACCCATACTTTGCGTGTATGGTCATCAATGAAAGTAACATAAAACCTGCAACCGCCCATAGATGTTGTCTTTGCTGGACCCCAAACATCTGTATGTACTACTTCTAGTACATTCTCACTAACATGCTTGTCATGTGGAAATGATGCCCCTTAACTGTTTACCAAATTGACATGCTGCACATACCTTTTGCATTTCTGCAACTTTGAAATTTGGTATTCCATGGACAATCTCCTTTGACTGCATCAGTTTCAGCCTTTGCAAGTTTGCATGTCCAATCCGTTTGTGCCATATCTCTATATCTGCAATAACTCCTGCACTTTTTGCAAACATGGCTGCATTCATTTCAGGAATCTTCACATTTAAGGTGAACATCCTACCCACTTTGTTTCCTTTGGCAACCAATCGTCCATCCTGCTTGTACTCTTCTACATATAATCCATCAGCATTGAACCTGACTTGTAATCCCTAGTCAATCATTTGTCCAACAGAAACCAGATTCTTTGTTATATTTGGAACATGCAACACATCAGCAAGATGTTTTACCTTCCCGTCCTCCATAGACAATGCTATGTTTCCTGTATGCTCAATAGGATGTGATGTATCATCACCTGTTTCAACATATCCAGGAACTAGCATTTTTTGCAAACTACTAAACCATTTTGCATGATTGGTCATGTGATTTGAAGCACCTGAATCAACATACCAGACATTATCATTCGATCTTGAAACACCAGCAAACATCGTATTCATCATGTGATGTTGAACCATAAACAGCTTCTCATAATCATCTGTACTTGTGGATGCATAGTTGTTTTGCTGCCTTCTATTATTTTGATTCTTCAACCTGCAATCACGCTCAAAGTGTCCAGGTTTACCACAATTCCAGCATCCTTTACTATCATTACCTGAATCATTTCTTTGAAAATTTCTGTGACCTCTTTGGTTCCCCCTGCCTCGAAACTGTCCTCTTCCTCCTGCATGATTCTGTTGTTGATCTTGCTCTTGGTCACTATTTCCTCTTCCACTTCCAAAACCTCTACCTCTGCCTCTTCCTCTGCCAGAGTAGAATACCTTCTTAGAACTGGGCTTTCCTTGGGAGTTTGAATCCTCACCAAGATTCTTTTCTTCAATAATCAGCATAGATACCAGATCAGTAAAATTCGGAATATTTTCCTTGGTCTGTATGGAAGTTCTGAACTGCTTATATGCAGATCCTAAACCACGAAGGCACACTTCCACCTTATCATCATCATCTACATTCACACCAATAGATGCAAGTGACTCACATATGCTTTTGATTTTTAGAGTGTAGTCACTTATCGACATGCTCTTCTTTTCCAATGTATGTAGCTCGTTCTTGAGTTGCAATTTCCATGCCTTTGTATTAGTCTCATACAAAGTGACCAAACTATTCCAAGCCTCTTTTGGAGTCTTGGCATCCTGTATGTGTCCAATCATGCTATCCTGTATGCTAACAGATAGCCAATACATTACCTTTCGTGCTCCTTGATTCCATTGCTCATATGCTCTTAACTAGTCTGTAGTCCGATTCCTTTCTGGTAACTACGAAGCATTTTCATTCTCTCCTTCGATGTACTTACAGTAGCCTTTTCCCATCAAGAAATTGGTCATTCTTAATCTCCAAGCATGGAAGTTGTTCTTGTCTAGCTTATCGCTCATAAGCTGACTCATTCAATCTGCGTTTGCCATTTCTGCAACAATTCACAACATTGCAAAACACTACAAGCAGCACTTCTACTTGAACACTATCGCACTATGACGTGACAGTTCGATCTCAGAAAAACACAGTTTTCGTGTATCAATGGTACACGGAATCGCTTGAAATTCTCGATCTAGAATATATGAGTGTCCTCGAACACAACGCAAGTTATAGTTCCTGAAAGTGACTTGGTTTTTCTGTGGGCCCCACCTTGTGGGCTCGAAACGGAGGTCGAGATGGCTCCGAAACTTCGATCTGACGATTTTCATAGCAAACGGAGGTCGTTTGTGAAATCGCATTTTCTCCATGCCTTGCCATGTAGTATTCACCGTCGCCTTCTCCATGAGCTCTCTACAGCCACGGTGGCTCTGATACCATGTCATGAGGAAGGAGATAAGGAAGAGAGCACACACACACACTCTCACTCTCAAGGAGAAGCACACACATGGATTGAGGCAAGGAAGAATGATCTTCTTCTTCTTCTTCTTCTATTACATAAAAGGAATGTACAAGAATGACCTAAAAAACAAGAATACGACAAGTGCAATATATAAAGATCAGTACATAAGGAAAAACCTAATGTCCGCGAATGAGTGAGCTGGCAAGAAACAAATGTGCCATGACTCTCGATAGATAAATCTAATAAAGCTCAATGAAGTATCCCTGACATATATCAGTGTGACCACTATACATGTCAGAGAAACGAAAAATTGGTACGTGCCATCCTGGATCATCACATGTTGAGCTTGATATCTCAACATTTTACATGTTGATAGATTATTAGCCAAAACCAAAAAATATTTGAAGCACATAAATACTTTGGACTTTGCTTTCAATGGATATACCCATGCATGCCTAGAAAAATCATCAATGAAAGTCACAAAGTAAAGATAATTTCCAAAAGAGGGTATCTGCATAGGACCATAGACATCACTATGAACAAGCTAAAATTTCTAAGTAGCTCGAACCAAACCATCTTTTGGGAATAAGGAACATAGCATTTTGCCCAAAATGCAGCCTTCACAAACATGTTTACCAGATGCCTCAAGTTTTGGCAAAGATTACACCATTTCAGATTTTTGCAGGTGTAGCAAACTAGCAAAATTCAGATGACCAAAGTGTGCATGTCAAAGCTTTGCATTGACATAGCCTGAGAATCATGTACTACACATGTTGAATCATTCATAGATTTTTCATAGTCTATAAACTTATACAACCCACGACATAAAATGCCAGAAGCGATAATGATATCACCATTTGACAAATCATGAACTGTATATCTATCATCAACAAATTTCACAGCCAAGCCAATCTTGGATAAAGTTGAAACTGATAACAAATTCTTCTTGATCCTTGGCACAAATAAAGCATCTGACAATGTAAAAGAACTACCATCCACAATAGTCAAAATGATCTTACCAACTCCCATGATAGGATAAGAGGATTTATTGGTGCATGTGATAGTATTTCATATAGGGGCAGGCTCGAGTGAAGTGAAGAAATTGCGCTGTGAGGTAATATGTTTAGTTGCCCCACTATCAAAGTACAAAACATCTAAGTCTACCACAGACATACATTGTTCATCAGAAGATGGGTCATAACTGCAAATAGTGGTAAATGCCCATTCTTCAATCTGCATAAGATTAGGAGACTTTGTTTTCGGTGTAGAGGCCTCCGCAACAACCATTCCAACCTCCCTTTTCTTTGCCTATTTTGCAGCTAGTTTTGGATAATTCTTTATGACATGATCATTTCCCTTACACTACTTGTAAAACAATTTCAGCTTTTGTGTTTTCTTCTCATCTTTGTCATCCTTCTTTGATTGTGCATAATTAGCATATTTTTGCTTCCTATTAAAATATCTCCATTTACCTTTGCCCTTTTGACTAGCTAGGAAAGCTCGATCTACAACATGCATAATGGATGTGTTCTGCCTAGACTGAACTTCCTGCAACTAAACAGAGACTAACTCCTCAAATCTTAATGCATTTGGATTGCCTTTCATCATCAAATGAAGAGTAGAAGCAAAACTCTAATATGAATCCGGAAGTTCATTTAGAATATTCTGCACAAGCAAACTGTCAGGCAAGACTTCATCACTAGAAATCAACTATTCCTTAAAATCTTTGATCTTTGTCAGAAATCTATCCATGCAATCTCCTTCATTCATGTGTTCACTCTCCAATTATTTCCAAAGGTAAGCAACAAGGGCCTCATTCCCTACCTGGTATAAAGTGGTAAGTTTATCCCAAGCATCCTTAGCTGTTTTGCAAGAGGGAACGTGATGAATAATGGCATGTTTGACAGACAAGGCTATCAATGCATGTGCCTGAGCATCTCTGCCATCCCAACAATTTTTTTCCATAGTAGGTGCAACAGGAATTGTAGCAGAATAGGAATCTATAGAATATCACAATTTTGTATGCAATCTACATCAACTTTAGTTCCTATATTTACAGGTGTAATAGGATGCTTTTCAATACCCTGCACAATATTCCATGGTCCTTTTGTGACCAATACATGAAGCATCATGTAATCCAATAATGGGTAATTTTTACCATCCAAATTATCCTCAACAACCAACATATGAAACACATCACTACTTTCAGCCATGGCCACTGACTAAAATACCCTGATGTAGAAAAATCATTTTATCTCAAAAAGTTAAATAGATTTACCCTATCGAGTTCAGCTAAGCATGTGGATGACTTCAAGACACTTATACTGACAAACCAAAACCTGTATATATCTTTAGCACAAAAAGGCAAAATTGCCTATCTAAGCACTGTGATAGTGCATTTGGAGCCTAAAATGTGCTTAGATTGCAATTTTCACACTATAGAGTGAAGCAATTTTAAAGTCCTAATCGCCCTCAGTATGCTCACTATATTTCATGCGATTCTGAGACTATGATGAGAGGGGTGCCAACGACACCCTAGATGAAGGGATGACCTAATCTCATATGATTTGTTGGAGTTTGAGGTCTATAGAAGCACGTGAACAACACAAGGAATAAGAAGAAGCTTTGAGCACAACAGACAATATTGAATGTATACATATGGTGTCACTTTGGCTTCTTCACATCAACATGATTATTCCACATTAATAGAGAATCCAAATTTTCTTTTCAGTAATTGGATGAGAAAAAACAATGAAAGACTCAAATATTTACACAAAGAGAGATATGGTACAAGCAAAATTGAAAAATGAAAAGCAACTAAAAAATGCAATCAATAATTGTCCTCAAGCCTCCTGTTTTGACTCCTCTATGATTCTTTCTAACTCCGTTCTATGTGTTGCAATTTTTAGCTTGTGCCATTGTTGCTCCTAATTTTTCTAAGTATGCAACCCTATCCACCAGTTCATGTACATTCCACTCTAGGGTTTTAGCTACTTTCAATGTTGGGATCAGGAACTCCATGGGTAGGATAGCATTTTGGCCATACACCATGTTAAATAGTGTTGTACCAATGTTGCTTTTATAAACAACTCTTTATGCCCAAAGAGCATGATATAATTGCTTATCTCAGTCTAATCTTTTGTTGTTTACTATCTTTTGAAACACTCCACAAAGAATTTTATTTGTTCTCTGATCTAGACCATTAGCTTGTGGATGATATGGGGTTGATAGTAGAACCCTTGCAATAGGTGTTCAATCACTTCACTCACAAAATGAGTTCCCCTATCACTTACTATTTCAATGGATAATCCAAATCTCAAGAAGATGTTTTCAAAAAGAAACTTTATAGTTGTTTGTGCATCATTTGTGCTTATGTGTGCATAATGCATGTGCATTTGTGCTTATGTGCATTTGCATTCATGTATATGCATTGTGCATAATTCTTATGTCTTGTGTATGTGCAATTAGTGCTTATTGACTGTTGTCCACATAAGTACTCAGATTTCCTTCTAGTAGTCCTAGCTTGTGCCCACTTGGTTAAGTAGTCAATAGCCACAATGATGTACTCAGCATGAATGCTCTTTGAAGGAGGTGAAATGGGTCCAATGAAATCTATCACCCATTTTGAAAATTCTCTAAAGATCATTATGGGTCTAAGAGGCATGTCATCTCTTCATATTGGATTCTTGGTTCTTTGGTACATATCACATCTTTGCACAAAATACTTTGCATCCTAATGTAGAGTTGGCTAGCACAGCCTAGCATATATGACTAATTTTGTCATTGTCTCAATTTTGAAAAGTGCGCTGATGCTACTCCAGCATGTGCTAGGTGGAGAATTTTCACATACTCATCCTTAGGAATGCAAATTCTTAAGTATCCATCCTTTCCACTCTTATACAACTAGTCCCCTATTAGAGAATAATCTTGACATTTTAATCTCATTACTTGATCATGGAAATTCTTATTTTCATGTTCCTTTTGTATTTTCAGACATTTTATAGTCTCTTCTCCCCATATAGGGTTCTCTTTTATCATGAACAATGTTGCATTCTCTTCCATCTTCCTTTCTTGGCAACCATCACATTTCTCAACAAAGTAATGTAAATCTTTCTTTTGTTTTGGCCAATACACTCCTAGTTAGTGAAAATTTATTATGGTTTGGCCTTTAGATGCATGGACTAGACCTTGAGAGTGATGTGCATTCTCTAAGTAGCTTTTGTGTTCTTCTACCAAAATGCAACTCAACAACACTCCTAATGCATGAATGTAATACATATATCTAGAGATTAGTACTTAATTTTTACTTTGATTTATCTCATTTTTCATATTTTGTTTCTTGAATTGGAGTCCAAAACTCAGTAATGGTACTATTTCATAAGCCCATTTAGGAATTGCTTCAACCTTAAAGAGATAAGTGTCTGGTAAATCATCATCTACTCCCTGTGGTTTCTCTACATTACACAACCTAGATAGATGGTCTACCATAATGTGAGTTTTCCCTTGCTTGACTACTACAAAATCAAACTCCATTAGCAAGAAGGACCATCTAACTATTCTTCCTATGTTACAAGGTTTATTGACCAAATGCAGTAAAGCCTGATGATCTACAAAGAATTTGAGCTTTTTTGCCAAGAGATAATGCTTGAATTTCTTGACTGCATACACCATGCCTAATCCTTCCCTTTCTATGGTTGTATAATTCCTCTAAGCCTAGTTAAGTTGTCTACTTTCATATGCAATTGTAAAATTCAATTTTGTATACTCAACTGCTTGAGCTAAGGTGCATCCTAATGCAAAATTAAAAGCATCTACATGAACATGAAATATTTTCTACCAGTTTGGAGGTGTCAAGATTGATGGTGAATTTAACCAAGCTTTTAGCTTTTTGAAAGCTTCCTCACGTTCATGTGTCCATTCAAATTTTGTGATTAAGGCATATAGTGATTTAGCAATCATGGCATAATTGAGAACAAATCTTCTGTAGTACCCACAATGTGCCATAAAGGCTTGTAGCACTTTTATTGTTGTTGGTCTTGGCATTTTAGCTATCACTTTTGTCTTCTCCTCATCAATGGAAATATCATTTTTGGATACAATGTGCCCTAGGATTCTACCTGCCTTACAAAGAAGACACACTTCTTAGGGTTTAGATAGACTCGATAGATTTTTACACTTCTGAAAAATTTGTATAAGTTCCCCCAAATGATGTGATCTGATTGAAGAAAAGACACGCAAATCATCTACATACACTTCCATTGTTTTCCTTAAAAATTCCTTGAACACATGACACATTAGCCTTTGAAAGGTAGCAAGTGCATTTGCTAGGCCAAATGGCATAACCCTAAATGCAAATACTCCCCATTCTACAAAAGCAATTTTATGTTGATCTTCAAGGGCTATAGCCCCTAGATTGTATCCAGAGAAACCATCAAGAAAGCTATACACTTGTTTTCTAGCTACTCTCTCTAGTAAATGGGTAGTTATCACTTATAATAGTAGCATTGAGTTTCTTTAGGTTTATACAAACCCTAGGCTTTCCATTCTTTTTTGGCACTACAGCTATTGGTGATATCCACTCTGTGTACTCAATTTTATAGATGAATCCTACTGATAACAATTTATCTATTTTTTCCTTGATCCTAGTAGCATAAACATCATTGTATGTGTACGGACTTTGTTTTCATGGTTCAGCATCTCGATCTATGGGAAATCCATGAACACATATGTCTGGTTCTACTCCTTTGAGGTCCATATAACTCCATGCAAAGACTTCCCTATATTCCTTAACTAATGCCACTAATTCTTCTTATTCATTTTCCTGAATATCATTAGCCATGAAAAGTTTTCTTTCTTCTCCTTCTTCCATAGTGACCAATACTTGTTTCACTTGCTCTTTGTTGTCATAACATTGATCCTCTTTGTATCCCTTTGAGGTTTTGAAAGATCACCTTCCTCTCCTCCACTTCATATATCTTGAAATGAGTTGGTACATCTATTTGGTTGTGCTCCTTTTCTTTACCCTTCTCTAGATTGGGTGATTTAGATTTCAGATCATCTAATTGGTCTGATCCCTTCTGCTTTTCTTTTGAGGGTTGTATAGCTTTGATCATATTAAAAAGGACTAGTTCATAGCCTTCTGAGTCACACAATTTTACAAACGTTTGTTCACTTGAGGCTACTTCTAGGGTAAGCAGTATTTGATCCCACCCATAAGGTTCAAAGTCTTTCTCATCAAAGTGCATTGTGATATAACTAGAATCCTCAATGCTCTTTCGGGTTTATAATCTTCCTTTGCCAAATTATACATTCCTCCTTCTTAGGTTTACACAAACAAATTCAAGCAGACTCATAAAAGTATAAATCTCCTATTGAACTTGATGCTATACAAGTGTTTCCTATTGAATGCACTTTTCTCCGATCCCTAGGTGAAATGTCATGATATGTGTTAGTTTTCAAGTTTACCTTGGTAATGTTGTTATCATGTTGAATGTACAAGTGATTTCTTCCCCAATCATGAACTACATTGAGTTACCTTAGGAATGTTCTTCCTAGTATGATGTTATAGGTGTTCAATTCTAAGAATTCCACCACAACTAGGGTATGCCTAAAATTTATCCCACAGGTCTTGAGGTCTACTTGGTAGCCCTATTGGATCTTCCATATGTCCATCTGCTAATTGGAGTTTCAGCTTAGTTGGCTTTAACTTAGGTTTTCCCCATTTTTCCCATATGCCACACCAGCTCCACAATTCAGAATAGTTTATACTTTACATCCTTGGGAATCCAAAATTAGGGTTGTATTTCATTCTTCACATTCACAATATCCTTTTATTTTATCAAAGGGTACTTGCATGTGTTTTGCTTTTTCTACCTCAGTCAAATTCTTCATTCCTTTTTTATGTCTCCATACACAACTTTCTCAAATTAGGGTTTTGTTTTACAAGGTCTTGCCAAGAAATTTTATAATTGATTTCCATGTCTTGTAATTCTTCCATCTTTTCCTTTGGTATTGGATCATGTAATTTCATTTTTTTCTAACTCAGACTCTTATCATCTCTTTCCTCTTGCATTCTTCTTTCCCCCACTTCCACTATTGGAGGTGTTTCTGTAGATTTTCCTTAGCTTTTCATTCTCTCAACTCATCCAAGATTACTTAATCCATGCATTTCTTTATGTTTTCATCAGTTATCCTAGTTTCTCTCAATATTTGATCCTTTTCCAATATTTTTTAGTAGTTTCTATTAATTTCTTGCATATTAAAAACCTTCTTCTTTCTTCTTCATGCAACAGATATCCATCTTCTTGTTTTTGCATTGATGTTTCTTTCACCCTTCCTTGATATTGCTTCAGTAATTTTCTCATCTATTTAGTTAAAGGCTCTGCCAATACATATCCTCCCTTTTTATCCTTTTCTTTTTTATTCAACTGTTCATTTTGTTCTTGATAGTTTTTGTCCTTTCACCTTTGCTCTTTCTTTTCTTTTCTTCCAAAAATTCTTTTTCTTTTTATCCTATTTTTCTTCTATAATTGTTTCTTCTTTGTGATTTTCTTCATTTTTCAATGTTTGAGCTCTAGTGATTACCTGAATTTGAATCTCCCCTTTTGAATCTGTACCACTTTCCATTATAGAGTCACAGTTCTAACTACTTGACTCCACTACATTTACTGATTTTTAAGGGAGAAGCAGTTGTGATTTTTCTGTTTGGGTTATTTGAGAAATCTTTTATCGAGTTCTCCTTTCCATAGTCCTTGCAATATACTTCCACTTTCAGTATTGGAGATTGAGGACAATCTTTGATGAAGTGATATCCCCCACACCTATAACAAGTTCTTCTCTAAAACTTTCTAGTGTTTTCCCTCCCATATTTCTTTATGTTGGCATGTGTAGCACTCTTTTATCGCCATGAAAATATTTTCTAGGTTTTTGATAGAAATTGGTTTGACGACCTCCATAGTTGAAGTACCTTATGTTTTGGTTCCTTGGTTGGTTAGTTTGTTGCAATTCCATTCCCAAGTGTTTTGTAATTGCTTTGGCTAACTCCTTTGTATGTGTCATTTTCTTTTCTGATGATGTGGACACTTCACTAGATACTAGGGCCCGATCCCTATCCAAGAACAAGCTTACCTGATTGTTGCTTAAAGACTAATGCTTCACAAAACACAAGTCAAACATCCACAAAAGATAGAAGTGAAATTATTCAAGAGATCCACTAAGAGTTGATGAAAAGAATAAGATTGGTAAAAACGTGACTTTTTGAAACACAACTTTTTGCACTGTTATGGCTAGAAACTTCAAATGTTCATATCTTCATGAATATAGAACCAAATTGAGTGATTCAAGTGCTGAATCCATGCCATTTATCATCTATAATCGAAATACTATAATCTGAAGCACTCATCTTAAGTGTAAGCACTGCACTCACTTTGAAAATAGAAGACTTTCTTCCAACCAAGAAAACTCAAAATCACGAAAGATAATACTCAAGATATATCTGATAGACAAGTTCCAACACCATCTATAGTTGAATGGTCAACCAAATATCACATAAAACATCCCACAAGTCATATAAAAAAGGACACCATACTGAACTAGAAGATAGACAACCAAAGCAGAGCTCTATTCTCATCAAAGGAAAAGTTACCAAATGACAAAGAGTCCCTTCTCTTAACATTTTTAACCTTATATACAAGTCCTCAGAATCCATGAATTTCTCACTTTCTGGCTACTAGAACTTCTTAAAAGACTTGGTAATAAAAAAAACGAGCTCTAATATATCTCAATGAAGACTTTTCCTGAGTTTTAGAATATTTAGAGCCTCATAAAATTGTGTTTTGGCCATATACAAGGGAATTGGCCTTCCTAGTAATTCTTCAATAGATAAAGAGATTGAGAGATTGAAAAATAGATAGATACATAGATAGATAAAAAGATAGATAGATAGATAGATAGATAGATAGATAGATAGATAGATAGATAGATAGATAGATAGATAGATAGATAGATAGATAGATAGATAGATAGATAGATAGATAGATAGATAGATAGATAGATAGATAGATAGATAGATAGATAGATAGATTGATAGATAGATAAATAAATATATGGATAGATAGATAGATAGATAGATAGATACATACATACATACATACATACATACATACATACATACATACATACATACATACATACATACATACATACATACATACATACATACATAGATCGATAGATAGATCGATGGATAGATCGATAGATAGGTCGATGAATAAATCGATAGATCGATAGATAGATAGATAGATAGATAGATAGATAGATAGATAGATAGATAGATAGATAGATAGATAGATAGATAGATAGATAGATAGATAGATAGATAGATAGATAGATAGATAGATAGATAGATAGATAGATAGATAGATAGATAGATAGATAGATAGATAGATAGATAGATAGGTAGATAGGTAGGTAGGTAGGTAGGTAGGTAGGTAGGTAGGTAGGTAGGTAGGTAGTAGATAGATAGATAGATAGATAGATAGATAGATAGATAGATAGATAGATAGATAGATAGATAGATAGATAGATAGATAGATAGATAGATAGATAGATAGATAGATAGATAGATAGATAGATTGATAGATAGATAGAGAGATACATAGATAGATACATAGAGAGATAGATAGTTATATATATATATATATATATATATATATATATATATATATATATATATATATATATATATATATATATATATATATATATATGTGTATATATGTATGTATATGTATATGTATACATACATACATACATACATACATACATACGTACATACATACATACATACATACATAAATGCATAAATACACACATACATACATACATACATACATACATACATACATACATACATACATACATACATACATACATACATACATACATACATACATACATACATACACACATACATACATACATACATGCATGCATACATGCATACATAAATAATGTTGGAGACCTCTTAATCTCCAAAGGTTTGATCTATACTGATTTAAGATCAGCTCTATATCAGTTATGGACCAAACTTTACACAAATGTTATCTTCATTTATCAAAACTTTCAACACTTCTCTTAGTGAAAATCTTCATTCTTCAATAGTCTGCTTCACTAATTGACTTCATTACCTGCACATATCTTGAGATTTCTTCAAACCAATGATGCACATATCTTCACACTACCTTTGCACAATCATATCAACCATTATTCCTTCAAAAGAATCATTAAAACGTTAATTTGATCCTTAAGATCAAAAGTATGTCAGAAACTATCTTCCTGAACAAGTGACTTTGACATACGTAACTTCTAAGATTGATTTCTCAGAGCACAAATCTTGTTTTGCTAAATGCTTATAGCCATAGCTTCCTTACCTTCTAACTTAGATTTTGAATGCTCACTTATCAAAAACTTTACACTTAGCACTGAGATCTAAGCAAAACATTGACACAAAAAAGTGCACGACTCTGAGAGGTCTACTTGCAGACTTTACATACACATGTTCCTATTGATCATACTCACATCATGAAAGGAATTAGACCATGAAACTTTGAACATAGCTTCATTAGCTTCTAGATTAGACGTGTACAAAAGTATTTCTGATCCACATGATCATACTAAGAGAAATCTACAAAATATTCGTTGCTATTTTCTGACGATGACTCTCTACTCATCTATCTCTATGACACTTGTCTTCTAATGACTCTCTCATGTATTTCTTTACATCATTGTCTTATATACATATGATTCTAGACTTATCCCACGTCTATCACATTACTCCTTATATCCTAAGGATTACCTATATTCATAGTACAAGAATTTCCACCTGTAATGTACATATGTATACAAGCTATCATTCTGAAATCTCTTCACTTTCTCAAATGACTTCTTGAAATTCAACCTGATCATTGACTTGCTTCAAGCTCTTTGTAATCATCAATTTTTGATTGCTTTGTTCCAATAGCTCCCCCTCAATCACTAATTGTGATTATTCCATTCTTCTTTACTCCTGCCATCTCTTTGAATCTCTGTAACCTAGGTCCATCTAAGCTTTTTGTTAACATATCTGCAACTTGTTCTTTTGTTGGAGTATACAACACTTCAATCTCTTTATTAAGTACCTTTTCCCTCAAGAAATGATACTGAATCACTATATGCTTAGTTTTGGCATGAAAAACAAGGTTAACTGCCAAATATAATGAACTCATATTGTCTCCAAAAATAATTGGAGTACTCTGATCAATTCCAAAACTCTTCAACAAAGTCTTTAACCATATCACTTCTTTTGCAGCCTCTACCATTCCTTTATACTCAGCTTTTGTAGATGACAAAGCAACTGTATGTTGCTTCTTTGAGCACCAAGAAACTAATTTATCTCCAATGTAATAGAGATACCCATGAGTAGACCTTCTATCATCTGAATCACCTGCCCAATCTGCATCACTAAATACTTTGATTCTTGTATCAGAAGTAAATCCATAATACAAGACTTCACTTCCTTTGATATATCTAAGTACCCTTTGAGCTGCAATCCAATGAGTCTTCTTTGGACAATGCATAAATTGTGATAACACACCTACTGCATATGATAGATCTGGTCTTGTCAAGGTAGCATAGATTAGACTACCTACCAAACTCTGATATTTCTTCATATCATTGAATTCTTCACCTCCATATCTTCTCAACTTATGATTTACCTCCAATGGTGTAGTTGAAGACTTGCAATCTTCCATGTCGAGCTTGACCAGAAGATTCTTCAAGTATCTCTCTTGTGTAACATATACTCCATGTTGAGTATACACAATCTGCATTCCTAAGAAATAAGATAAGTTTCCCAAATCACTTATCTTCTTAAGCTCCTTGATTCCTTGAGCATATGTACCTGTGACAATAATATCATCAACATAAATACACATGTATATGTATCCATTTTCACTTGCCTTCAACATAAGATAGCTTTGTATCTAGACACCTTTCCATCTGCAAACCTTTTTGTTTTATACATCCACTTACATCCAATGACCTTCTGATTCTTTGTTCTTGGCACTAATTCCCATGTTTCATTTTCAAGTAGAGCATCATACTCTTCTTGCATTGCCTTCTCCCAATTCTGTTTACCTTTAGCTTCTTCATATGTGATTGGGTCCTCTTCTGTCTTCACAATATAAGCATAATCTTTTGTTGTTAGGAAAGATGTATCATAGCTATACCTAATAGGTTCTTTCCTTTCTCTCAAGGATCTTTTGACCTCTGCACTTGAAGTCTCAACCACATTTGATTCTGGATCAAATATTGGCCCATTTTCAACATTGTCCTGCAATTTACTTTTATAATCATCATCATCATCAATATCTTCTTCATACACATTTACTTTTGTCTTCCCTTTCCTTTGTATTTCTTTAACATATGCATAAACATTTGTTGACCCTGTATACCATGTACTTTGCTCATCAAATGTAACATCTTTGGTAATAAG
>CM035406.1:240395905-240398405 GCA_020310875.1 Ceratopteris richardii | reverse complement strand
CACCAGGAGATTAACTTATCTCCCACATAACACATGTATCCATAGGTTGACCTTCTATCATCTGGATTACCTGCCCAATCTGCATCACTATAGATCTTGATATTTGTGTCTGATGTAAAACCATAATACAAACCTTCTTTGAGTGTACCCTTAATGTACCTCAACACTCTTTGACCTGCAATCCAATGCTCTTTCCTAGGACAATGCATGAATTGAGACAAAACCCCATCTGCATATGATAAATCAGGTCTAGTTAATGTAGCATAAATAAGACTACCAACCAAACTCTGATATTGCTTCATGTCCTTGAACTCTTCACCTCCAAATCTGCTTAATTTGTGATTCACCTCCATTGGAGTAGGTGCTACCCTGCAATCATCCATTTTAAACTTGATTAACAAGTTTCTCAAATACCTTTCTTGAGTCACATACACTCCATGTTGAGTGTATGAAATCTCCATGCCCAAGAAGTATGACAAGTCTCCCAAATCACTGATTTTCAACTCTTTCTCCATTTGCTTCTTTAAACTTTGTATGCCTTTCTCATCTGTACCTGTAAGTATGATATCATCAACATATATGCACATGTAAATAAACCCATCATCACTTGCTTTGACAAGCAAGCTACTATCAGCTTTTGATACTTGAAATCCAAGTTCTTTTAGGAACTTTACAAGTCTATAGTTCCATGCCCTTGGGGCCTGCTTCAAGGCATATAAAGCTCTCTTGAGCTTACACACATAATCTGGATATCTTCCATCTCTGAATCCTTGAGGTTGCTCCATGAAAACTTCATCTGAAATGTAACCATTCAAAAAAGCATTCTTCACATCTAATTGACACAATTTCCAACCTTTGCATGCAGCAATTGCTATAAGTGTCCTGATGGTTGTCATCTTTGCCACAGGACTATAAGTCTCATCATAGTCAACACCATATGTCTGAGCAAACCCTTTGACAACAAGTCTAGCTTTGTACCTAGACACACTTCCATCTGCAAATCTTTTTGTCTTATAAACCCACTTACATCCAATGATCTTCTGACTATTTAGCTTTGGAACCAAATCCCATGTTTGATTCTCCATCAATGCATCATATTCTTCCTACATAGCTTTCTCCCAATTTTCTTTACCTTTTGCCTCTTCATATGTAGAAGGGTCTTCATCTGCTTTAATCATGTAAGCATAATCTTTGGTAGCCAAAAAAGAAGTATCATAGCTATACCTTGTAGGTTGCCATTTGTTCCTTGTAGACCTCCTAAGTTCTCCACTTCTTGAGGTTTCTGGTTCTTCATATTCAGGATCAAATCTTGGTGTTTCTTCCACTTCAACCTGCACTTCATTATTCTCTTGCTCATCAAATATCTGAACCTTTGATTTACCTTTCCTTTGGCTCACAATTTCTTCATCATCTATATTAATATTGATAGTACCTACATACCAAGTACCTTGCTCATCAAATGTAACATCTTTTGATACAAGAAAATGTTTTGTGGATGGATTCCACAACCTGTATCCCATCTGCTTATCATCATAACCAATAAACACACATTTTTCAGCTTTAGGTTCCAATTTGTGCCTTAATTGTGATGGCACATATGCATAGGCCAAACATCCAAATACTTTGCAATGGTCTAGTGTAGGTCTCTTACCCCACCATGCCTCATAAGGTGTCATTCCCTGCAAAGCTTTACAAGGTAGCCTATTGACCAAATAAGTAGCTGTGTTTACAACCTCAGCCCACAAATAATTTGGGAAATTTTTCTCCTTCATCATGGACCTTGCAAACTCAACAAGAGTCCTATTCCTCCTTTCTGCTACACCATTTTGTTGAGGAGAGTACCTGCAAGTAACCTCTCTTTTTATACCTGCATTCCACAAGTAATCACTGAACTCATTAGAAAAATACTCTCCCCCTCCATCTGACCTTAATCTCTTCAATTTATGTCCTGTAATTCTCCCTGCATACATATGATAATGTTTGAAAGTATTGAATACTTCTGACTTATCTTTGATCACATAGATAGTGATCCATCTGGTAGCATCATCAACATAAATCACATAATACCTTGAGCCATTGATACTGAAGTCCTTTGATGGTCCCCACACATCTGTGTGTACCAACTCAAGTTTCTCTGAATACATAAACCCATGCTTAGAATAGGGTTGCTTATGAGCCTTACCTAATTGACATGCCTCACATCTGTATGTCATATGTTGACCTGCAACATTAGGCAATCCAAGCACTGAACCATTATTAATCATGTCTTTAATACCTCTTTCATTGAAATGTCCAAGTCTCTTGTGCCAAAGATCTAACTCAGAGATCTTATGTCCTCCATAGGTGAACAAGGCATGACCAACATTACCTTGAATCTTCAATGTGAACAATCTTCCTTCTTTCTTCCCTGAAACAATTTGTTTATACCCATTGCTAGGGTCTTCCACAAACACTCCTTCATTAGTGAACCTTACTTCATAACCTTTTTCCACAATTTGTC